>WBNM01001621.1:151220-212312 GCA_013399055.1 Ramphastos sulfuratus
TCCAACATAAACCTATGATTCTGTGTACTCAGAATTAGACTTGGCCTGGGTGCTGAGCTGGGCCCCAAACCAGACCTTCACCAGCCCCCAGCAGCAGGCCTGTACTAGGCCTCACTGCCCCATTGAGGCAGAGCCAGAGTCGGCCTGAGGCAGGCAGTGAGAAGTAGTCTCCGGCCAGGCCTGGCTGCCACACAGACCAAAGCCTTAGCAGCAGCTGACACAGGCTGGGAGCCCAGAGGTGGGGGAGAGCTGACTCACAGGTTTGCCCGTTTTGTAAGGGTATGGGATGGAATAACAAATCACCATAGCCTGTGCCCTCCCTCTGGTGTGGCCTGCTCACCCCCCTGGGACTTGCCTAGCCTCTGGAGGAGTTTATCTCTGTGGTGGGACAGCTACAACACACACTAACACCAGAACCTTACAGTAAATACTAAAACCTCACATTTCCTCCTCATAATTTATTCTTGACAGATACTGAGCACTCTGGTCTGGATCTGTGGAAGCACTCAGGTACAGAGGGACCAAACTCCTGAGTATCCTCCAGGACTAGTCATAGAATCACAGAAAGGTAAGGTTGGAAGGGACCTCAAAGGCCTCGTCACTCAAGGCCTCGTCCAACCTGGCCTGGAACACCTTCCTGGGCAACCTGTGCCAGTGTCTCACCACCCTCACTGCAAAGAACTTCCTCCTAACATCCAGTTTCACACCCTGAGAGTCTGCTATGTTTTCTCCTCTCTGTTAATCAGGCTCATTGCATAAACTGAATCCACAGGCTCCTATGTGCTCCCTTTGCCTAAAATTCAATGTAACTGTAATGGTTTTGCATGACTGAGGATTAAGTTCAGTCATTATAAAAAAAAAAAAAAAAAAAGGGACAGAGGGGGGAAAAAAAGATTAAAACATTGATTTAATCAAGTTTTCATTTGAGGTTAGAATGGAAACCTCTGTTAGAATAGCTGCAAGGCATTAGTTTCTTAGGTGACAAAATGGTTTCAGATGCATGGGACTTAGTGCCAATTTGAATTTACATAAGAACCCAAAAGGAAGGACAAAATAGAAATGTGGGATATTATTCATCTCCTTATCTTTCTACTACTTATGAATGCAAAATAAAGACCTGTGTGAACAAAAGGCTCGACAGAAAAGGTTAGGGCTGACTGCTCTTTAAAGCACTTAATGTCTAGATAATGCTTTGGCATAGCAGTGGCTGGTAATAGCACATATAGTTTGCTAGTGAATAAAATTAACAAAATATAATGGAGAAAATCATTAACTGATGTGAATCACTGCAGGTCCACTCAACTCAATGGAGATTTTTAAAATTTCCACTTCTTTTGCTTTTGGGCCAGAAATAATAGTGCCGGCTCCTTTTTGCCAGCATAAGCCCAAAATAACTGCACAGATCTCTGTGGTGCCACTCTGGATTTCTGCCTGCATAGCTAAAAGCCCAGTGTGGCACTTCACACACTGCGTAAGAGAAGAACCAGATACATGTAACAATGATTAGGAAATTACAGCATTGAGATCTCAAGCAGCACTATTGTGTGTCTGAAACACAGATAGAAAAGTGGTCTGCGCAGAAATACTTTTCCATCCTCAAAAGAGCTGCCCATTCTGACCCCTCCTGCCCTCCCTTTTCCATTGAATGGGGTTCAGCTGGTGAGAAATCCTTCTTGTCCTGCAGTGACCCCACATCAGTGATACCTTGTTCAGAGGTGCAGCGAACTTGTGCTGTCTGCTTTGTGACTGCTCTCACTGCCAGCTGGCTGAGAGCAGCTCACTGGTGGTGTAACACCATTGGTTAACACAGCACAGAGCTTCAGTGAAACTGCAGACAAGAGGGAGGGGAAGCTTTCTCTCACTGAACTGGCAGTCAGGTGCTTTTCCCGTGCTGGATTTTGTGTGAGTGGAAGCTGGGCCGTTCCTAGTCAAAAGCAGTGGCTCCCTCAAAAATAATTAAATAACCTCAGGAGGCGTGCAGGTGGTTATTTTTGCATTCCGATCTCCACAAGTGGGTTGTGAGGAAGAGGATGTGACATTACCTGCCAAAGAGGGTCCATCTGCTCTGGGAAGAGCTCAAAGTACTTCTGAGCAAGCTGAACTGGAGGCAGGGTCTGCAGGTTCAGGTTTGTTGAGCTCTTAACGAAGCTGGCAAGGTTAGCAAAGGTGTATAACCCCAGGCGGTCATTCCCGTAGTTAGACAAGTGGGTCATGAAGATGCTAATCTGGGAAGCAAGAGAAAACTTTCAGTCATGGGACATCAGGAGGTGTCAGTATCTGACTGGAAGGGCAGGTCTGGGGGCTCCCAGAAGGTTTGCCAAATGCCCTTGCCCCACCCAAACCCAAAAGCAGGCAATGAAAGCATTGGATTTGTGAAGAAGATAGAGAGCAATCCATTCACCCTCAGGATGGCCTAGGTTCAGAAGATGGACATGGGTTCTGTGTTCTCATACTACTGTGCCTGATTGTGATTAGGTAACTGGTTTGTAAAGCCTTGGGAGGGAAGACTGAAGACTAGCTCAAACAATAGCCACTTGTGTTGTATTACCCAGCAAAAGATGCAGCTCTACAGGCAGGTGCAGGGGTATAATTTATGCTTATTTGGGGGTCTGCAGCACCTCACTCCAAAGAGATTAATCACCAGCAGTGAGGACACCTGAGGTACAGGTCAGCTGCTTGCTTTGCAAGTAGCTGTCTATGTCCAGGTGAATCTTTTTGAGGGTGATTAGAAATGGAATTTGCTAGCACAGGGTGGGGCTGAGGGTGAGCAGAAGGGACTGCAGAAGAGAAGGTGCTGTGTGGGCTTTCCTTGTCTGAGAGCTGCAGCAGGAGATTGGATTTTCTGGTACCCCATCTTTTTGTGCTCAGGTCAGTGTGCTCTTTGTTTCCTTGGTGTTTTGAGGGAAGCTGGATGTGGTTTGAGTGGTTCCTTGCACAACTCAGGCACAGGAAACAACATTTAGAATCACAGAATGCTGAGCTGGAGGGGGCCTTGAGGATCATCCGGTCAGGCCTTTCCAGGATTTAGGCTTCAATCCTTGAAAGTATGGCATGCACGTCAGATAAAACAGAAATGTGAAGGTGTTCTGTGAAATGCTGTTCTTGCTGGAGGTAGGCTATGGCTGGGAAACCAGGTGGGCTGTCCTGGCACCCCAGTCCCTGAGTTAGAGCCCTGGAAAAACATGTCTTAACTGGATGGCAACCAGGCTCCTCAGCAGCTAAACTGGTGGGAAACTGTAAAATGCCTAGTGGTGTCTCAGGGAGGTGGTTGTCACTGATCCATGTGCCTTGGTCTTGCTGACTCAGAAAAGCTTTCCAAACCACTGCTATCACCTGAAGATGAAATTTATTGGGTTGTGGTCCCAGACTCAAGCTTTAGTACAAGGAAATAATGTGTTCATAGCTGTACCAGGCTGTCTTTTGGCTTTCAAAATAACCACTGAGTAAAAAGCCACAAGCTTTCCACTTCCACCATCTTGCTCTGCCAATGGGGTGCTCCTTCAAGCATCAGCCCACAGTGTTTAAAAACAAGTCCATTAGCTCGATGAACCTTTGATAAGGCTTTTAGTACTTCTATGAGGCGAAGATGGATGGAGCTTAGGGGAAAATGTCCCTTATGGCCTATCTGTAGTGTGTTTGTGCTGTGCTCACTTCATTCCACAAAAGGTAATTTATTCTTCATTTTTATTCTGCTCTGAGCCTCTGCTGAGCAAAGATTGGCAACTGTACAAGGTCTTTTTTTCAGTTGGCTTGACTTTGTGGGTTCCAGTGCCTTTGTGTTCTATGACTGATGGTGTTTGACATGGCTGGAGTGGGTTCTGAAATTGTCCTGAACCTCATGCATATCTGTCTGTAGTACCCCAGGCACTTAGAAGCAAGGTAATGAATCATCTTTGCGTTTATAGTTTGCTGTCCTCCCTACAAAAAAAAACCTCAACCAACAACCCAGCACAAATGTATCCTTCCCAGTTTAGAGTTCAGCTCCTCAACACCCAAAAAGTGCTTCCTGCAAACTATGTTAAAATGATGAAAAGGAAAACACTTGTGGGAGATGTTGATAGAGAATATCACGTGTCTGAAGTGGTTTTTGATATAAGTGCTAAAGGGTCTGTCAATGATGTTTAATATTGTTGCACCGATTGAATATTACTGCAGCAAATAAACTGTGCAAGTAAATCTTCCTTTTTTTGCTCACACCTCCCCCCTCCACACCCCCACCCCTCTTGAATGGGAATGATATTTTAATATAAAAAGATACTTATGGGAGATGGATATTAGCTTTTTTTCAAAGAATTTCATTAGGCTGCAGTCCAACCCAAAGGATCCAATTGACCAATCTTTATGGAATCAAAAGATCTTGGACATCTCTCGAGTTCTTTTTGTCCCACTGATCTTTTTAAGTTTAAAAAAAAAAAAAAAAGCAGCCCTCCAAATGCGACGCATCGTGGATGGGATAAAATAATATCTAATTCTTTGCTATCTTCACATCAACTGGGACAAAAGGAGACGGATATTAATTGTTTGTTTCCAGCATGGGCAGACACACTACTTTGTTTCCATGCTGCTGCATCAATCTATAGCAAGTGCAATAGTCTAGAAATGTGTTGAGCTGGTAAAATGTTGCTGTGTGCCTCCAGGCTGGCGCTGGGGTAGAGAATGCTGTGCTGGTTTGGCGGGCCCAAAGCGCTTCACAACTGGCCTCCAGGGCAAGAGCATAGGGGAAAAAAATCCAAGAAGTGTGCCCTCCCACGGCGCTCTCAACACAACTGGTAGATAAAAGCAAAGTCTTGTTTTCATGCTCTCTGGGACCAAGAGTAATCTGGAGCACACAGGCTCGTTCTAGCCAGCAAGCAGCTCTTCATCAAGGTGGGGCTAACGATTCGGGGAGGGGAGGCAGAATGCTGCTCTCTGCAACCCTGTGCTACAAAGGCAATGAACTGTTTGGAATTCTTGAGGCTGGGAAAAGGACTCTGGCTGCATCATATTACTCTTGAGGCTCAACTGGTGTAAGCAGCGTGCTACACCAATGTGCAGAGAGGCACTAGGTAAAGTTGCTTGCTGTTGCTGTACAACTCTTACTCCAGATGCTGTGGGAGTGAGGCTGAGAGCGGGTTACTTTGGTGTTGGTTGTGTTCCCTCATCCAGCTCTCGTTTGCTGCCTCCCTTCCACACCCTCAACATGATTTTCTCAGCATCACTTTCTCTTTTCTGCAGCCACGGTCCTTTTGTTACAGAAGGATTATCTTTTATAACCCCTCCTTTTATAGTAAGAAACATCTACAAGTCTTAGCTAAGGCTTTCCGAGACTTGACCTGAAAAACAAAAGAGAGACTTAAATTTTGGTTATGACAAAACTACGGCAGTGAGCAGCACTTCCAGGAACATCCTATTTTACAGAATGCTTTGGGTTGGTCAAATGCCCCTTCACTGAGTGGGGTTGTCTTTAACTTGAACAGGTTGCTTAGGGCCACATCAGTATATACGTTAAATGGAGAGCTGTGGTCCACAGATTGTGGGAATTCTGATCTTTGTTACAATGTTTTGGGGTTTTTTTTGTAATGGAAAGCTTACAAATACCTATCTGTAAGTATCATGTGTGAATCCTGCTTCTCTAAGAGGAACATGTTGTTTACTGTCATCAACTTTTTTTTCCACCCCATGCTTCTGCACCTCTTAACTAAAATTTGCAAGAAGGGAGGAATTAAAGCCTGCAAAATAAACCAAGGTATAGCAAGACAAAGATATTGGGAAACAGATGGCACAGAGATCCTGTTCTTGCAGGAACGTGATGGTGTGTTTGCTGCTCTTCTCTGCTTCTCTTTGCATGAATGTTGCCCAGAAAAATGAATTTTGCTGTTCCTACTTTTTCCATTGTGTTCAGCAAATGATGTAGAGTTGCTCCAAAAGCCAACTCTCGTAATTGGATCTAGATGACAGTGTGTTGTATTTCTGGATGTGTAAATGGGATGTCATGGCTGAGAAATGCAAAGCTGTCAAGTGTCCATTTCCCAATACCAAGTGGCTCTATGCTAGGCTGACTGCAGAAATACCTCTTTCAGTTTCAAGTGTTTAATATATTTTGCATCCTGACAGCCTCCCATTATGGATTACAGACTTTTCTGGTACCTTATGAACCAGAGCCCCATTCACTGGTAATGAATCCCAGAACACTGGGGCCCTTAAAGCAGCTGTTTGTGCAGCAGCACGAGAAGGAAGATGGGAGTGAGATTTTAGCACTGCTTTTAATAATGACAAATTGTTTCTCTAGAATTCAGCACTAGTCATATTCATGACCCTTCTGCCACTGAAGCAAAATCATTTATGTCCCTGAAAATCTTTTTTTTTTTTTGTTGTTGTTCACATTTTCCTCTATTTCCACTCTGCACATCTTTCTGTATTTTAGCCTTCTGACAGGATAATCGAGTATTTTCCAAACATGGTACCTCTAAAAGAAAGCAACAAAGGCAGTGTTTGGAAAGAAACATTTTTGCCTTTGATTGTAGGGGAAGCAAAAGCGTGGGATGGTGTTTTATTTCCCATGGCTGTACTTATTAGTGTCCATATTCCATCCAGAGTGCTCCTCTTGATGGGAGGGGACACTGCTGTTGGGCAATGGTAGTATGTGGCCTTGGGACAGCCCTGTGCATGCTGCAGTGTATCTGCCTTGCCTTAGCATTCCCTGTTCAAAGACTAAAATTGTTTCTCTCTTACCTAGGAAGGCTTTCTTCTTTTCCATTATTTAGTTGGTATGATTAAATTTTTCATTATCGACAGAAAAATCTTGTGTGCTGGTCCTTTCCCTGCTGAGAGTCATGTTGCTGTGTTTCTTTTCTGATTTTTGTTCTTTGGTATTTACCCGTGTCTCACTTCTGAAATAAGGCTAAATCGTGACCATATTCCAACACAGCAACTCTTCCCTGTGTTAATGCATCTTGGACAAGTGGGCTCCCAGATGGTAAAAGCTAGTTAGAAGTTTGATAGGTTCAAAGAAGCTTTTGAGTTGGAAGGGACCTTGAAGATTATCTGCTTCCAACCCCCTTGCTGTGGGACACCTTCCACTAGTCCAGGCTGCTCAAGGCTTCATCCAGCCTGGCCTTAAACACCTCCTGGGAGGGCAAAGCCACAACTTCCCTGAGCAATCTGTTCCAGTGTCTCACTGTCTTCACTGGAAAGAAATTCTTCCTAATTTCCATTCTAAATCTCACCTCCTCAAGCTCCAATGCATTCCCTCTCATCCTATCACTACAAGCCCTTGTAAAAAGTCCTTTCCTGGCTTTCTTGTAGGCCCCTTTCAGGAACTGGTCTCCCCAGAGCCTTCTTTTCTCCAGGCTGAACAGCTTCAACTTTCCATTAATTATGTTTTCACATTTTTTAAAGCCTACAATTTAAAAAGTAGATTTTAAATTTTGAATTTTTTTTTTTTTTTTTTTACTATTCGGGCATGCTTTCAGAGCCTGTGGAAAAATTATTACTGTTGATGACTTTATGCAATCAGTGCAGAGCTGCATTAGGGTGGAAAAACCTAAATGGATTTTTTTTATGTCTGTTCATTTGTCACACTTGTATAAGCGACCAGCAGCACATCTAATTGTGGCTGGATTTAATGAATTCTGCACAAATGCGGTGCTATCAGTTACATCTGTGGGCCCCATGAACTCTTTGCAGAGCTCTAGAGCACTTCAATCCTCCTCTTATAAGCAAATATTTGCATTTTGAAGTGAAATTCATGATACAGGAATTTTTGTCACCATCTGTGTTTTCTCATCGAAAAGGCTTCCTTAGACTAAACTTCCTCTAAGAATAAAAATAACCTCTTTCAGCTCAGGCTAGAGAAGAACCCCAACTTCAAATTGCACAAATGAACTGGATGCAAAGGGATTTGGGTGCTACACTCTTAAGTCAGATTTGTACACCAAATGTTTCAGACAGAATCATAAAAGTACTATCAAAGAGCTGGGCTCTGGGAAGTCTCAGATGGGTTTGGGCTTCAGCTTTCCAAGATGATCAAAGGAGTTTGTATAAAGAGATAGCTATCAATAACCCATTTCCTTGATGGTATTTATGTGGTGTGCTCCCTGTTAAATTCTATCAAACAACTACAAACTACTGGACGGAGGCTGTCAACCTCTTTAGTCATAATCCTCTCTGCAGATAAAAATCAGCTCAGCCTCAATTATTTTGTACCAGTGAATAATGTAAGCATTCCTTGGCTTCAGTTTAGGACACCAAATTGCATCCCACTCCGGCTGCATCTACAGAAAATTGTGAAGCTTTCTCTGTTCCTGCACTGAAATAGTGACAGCTCTCCCTTAATGTCACAAACGTTGTCCTGACAGCACCACCCTTGCAGCAGGAGGGTCCAAAGTCAGCCTAGGGGCCTCTGCAGTGCCTGTGAGTGGTGCACCACAGGCAGCACCATCTTCCCAGCCTTCTATTTATCACAGCATGGAGAAATGCAAAAATAATTGTAAATAACACACTCTCTTCTGTGGATGAGTAAAATAAACATCTTTGTTTTGGGGTTTGCAGGAGTGAAATAATGACAGCACTGATCATTTGGGCCCCTCACTAGAAGAAGAGCATTGGAATGTTAAAATTTGTCTAGAGCTGATGACAGCTGTGAGATGCAGTTGAGGAAACTGGGATTGTTCAGTCAGGAGAAGAGGTGGCTGAAGGAAGACCTCATTGTTCTCTACAACTCTGAAAGGAGGCTGAAATGAGGTGGGAGTTAGTCTCTTCTCCCTAGTAGCAAGTGATAGGACAAGTGAGAATGGCCACAAGTTGCAGCAGGGGAGGTTTAGTTTGGATATTAGGAAAAAATTCTTCACTGAAAGGGTTGTCAAGCCTTGGAACACACTGCTCAGGGAAGTGGTAGAGTTTTCATCCCGGTGGATTTAAGAGTCATGTAGTTGTAGAGCTGAGGAATGTGGTTTAGTGATGGATTTGGTAGTGATATGTTAATGTTTGGACTCCTCTTTAGGACCAATATGTCCTCTGCAGCCTGATCCTTGGCACTGCATAATTTTGCTGGATCTCAGGTCCAGTTAAACACTGGATCCAAACCTCTCTGGGAATCACAGGGGATTGGTGCTAATTAGTGCTGCCCAGAAGCCGTGGGAAGGGTGGGGAAAAGCCATGGATCAACCCTGTTGTTTCTGCAGGAGAGTGGGCTAGGGATGGAGGAAAGCCCTATGTTTGAGGGTTGAATGCTACAGCTTAAGAAGGCAACTGCCATCGGTTCATGTGCCTTGAGCTGTCTTCAGCAGCTTTCACAGGGCTTTTTGGGCAGGAGTTGGAGACAGCCCTACCTAACCCCGTGGAGACAGGGAGCTGGGCAATCCCTTGCCCCAAGCTATTGCCCACTTGTCTGAATGGAGATGGTTGTGCAATGAGGAGGAGTTGACCCCATCTGTGGAGATCCTGTTTTAGTTTCTCAGCTGGTGTTACCCAGGTGAGAGGGACTGTACACAGTCAAATACATCCTGGACTGCTCTGCAACATGGAGCTGGGCTGTAGAGGACAAGAGACATCTGGGCAAGGATTGTGAGTGATGTCAAGACCTGCTGGTTAAAGTTCTGGATTGGATGTGGATGAAAATATTTTGCTCTGCATTGCACACGTGGGGAGGTGAGAGATGACATCACAGTGCTGAAACTGGAGCCATGACCATCAACCACTCTGCAAGCTTTGCTGCTTCTGCCTTCAAGTTTTTCTACTTCTTGGCCTCATTTCTAAGGCAGGGTCAGCTTGGCTATCTTACTTGTGCATGCTTGTTCCTAAATGCTTGATACCTAATTAGTTAATGGCCTGTTTGAGTAGCATGTAGATATTCCACACAGTCCAGGAGGGATCACTTCTTAGTGTATATTAAACACCTTTGTAGCAAAACTTATTTCCAAAACATCTTATGGGACCTCTTACTTGTGTGAGTGGAAAACAGAACACTTCTTCCCGATTGACTTTTATTTTAATGCAAGTAAACAACTCTCATTAGTTTGAAGGAATCTAAATAGGATGCTTATGTTTTAAGCAACATTAAACCTCAGTTTAGTAGACCACAGAGGGTGTGATGAGATGTAATTAAGAAGGATTTTGCTCTACACATCTAGTACCTGCATGGCTGGAATTCCTGGATAAGAGGAGGAGGCTTTGCCACTTGGGAATCTGTGTAGACAGCCAGACAGCATATAGCCAGGGGAGCCCACAGTGGCCAGGCTGCCAAACAACTAATGACAGGTGAGGAATGTTTATGAGCACTGTCTTGGAGCCAAGCTCTGTGCTTGACTTGAGTCTCTCTGTATACCCTCTGCAGCTCATCTGGGAATGTCCCACCAAATCTCTCTCTCTCTTGCAATCACCTGGGATTGGATTTTGTCATCTCACAGCTTGGAGATGTCCCCTGGCTGCTCTGGTAGGGAAGACAATGTTTCTAGGTGGGATGAAGCTGATCTCGAAGTAAGCATGGTGTTTAAGGTTGGCTGAGTTGACCACCTTAAGAAAGAATGTGCTTTAGCACTGCAGGTGTATAAGACATTGTGCTAACACCCACAGAGGAAGCTCAGTATTTCACAGATCACAGCTCAAAACAGCAGGCAAGGGTGCAAACTGCCCTTTTTGCTTCAGCAGGACTTCAGGAAGTTCAACGGTAGCCTGACTCTGTGATGGTGCCTTTTAACTATATCTTCAGTCATTTTTCTTGGAGGTGCTGGAGCTGGTCCAGAGAAAGAAGGGCAGTGAAGCTGGTGAAGGGTCTAGAGCACAGGTCTTAGCAGCATCTGAGGGAACTGGGGTCGTTTGGTTTAGATGCTGAGGGGAGACCTCATTGGTCTCCAACTCCTTGACAGAAGGTTGAAGCTAGGTGGGCATTTGTTTCTTCTTCCAAGCGGCCTTAAGTTGTGTCAGGAGAAGTTTGGTTTGGATATTAAGATAAAAGCCTTCACTGCAAGAGTAGTCAGGCATTGGAATGGGCTGCCCAGGGAAGTGGTGGAGTCACCATCCCTGGAGGGGTTCAAGAAACATGTGGGCATGGCACTTTGGGACATAGTTTAATGTTCATGGTGGTGGTAGCTTCACAGTCAGACTTGACGATCTTAGAGGTCTTTTCCAACCTTAATAATTCTGTGATTCTTTCTGTTTAATTAAAATGTAAACCTCTGAGGTGGCTGAACTACTGGAGAAATGTTCTTGTGTGTCTGCTAACGGCAAAAAAGTGGTGACAATCAATCTTAGTTTGGATAAGCATCCATAAATGACTGTTCCTTTGCTATTTCTCTTTATAGATGTGTTTAAATAAAATCTCATTTTGTGTTTTGAATGATGGAATGAATTAGGTCTATTATCAGTAATGTGACACTTGATAGTCTCCAGGAGGAGGAAAGTAAATTCTCTCCAAGCCATACTGACATTCCTTAGGGAAATGACTGCCCAGTGCAGCACACAGGGTTGTACAACAACTATAAATCATCCCCTTTCAGCCCTTTAAAGAACTTTTACTCAGTGTTTAGAACTTTGAGACTGCAAAGAAAGAAATGCCAGGCACGTTGACATAGATGGGAGATGCAGGATATTTATCATTTGTTTTTATAACTCTTCCACTGCCATGTTGCTATTCTAGCAGTTTTTTGAAGAGCTGACTGCTTCGTGCCATGGAGTATTCATAAATGATGATTAATTAATCCATTTTGGTGGCCTACTCTGAGCAAACAAACCTCAGAGTTAATTTAATTCTCCACTCTTGGTTTCAGAGGAAAAAAAAAATCCAGCATTTTCAGTTCACTAGAGGATATAATATTCTCAAATCAGCCACTTTCCAATTAATTTTGAATGGTGAACACAGCAAGGAAATTTTGTTCTTGTCCATTTACTTCTATTAAGGACTCATTTTCAATAATCAGAATTCTGACTCAGCTCATTTTTACCTTAAAGGCTTGCTCCTGACACTTTAATAAATTATTGTATGGTGTGTGCTTGATGGTAACAGATTCTTTTTCTCTTTACCCAATAACCCTCTTGTTGACACACAGTCATTTATTACTATTTTTGCCATCACCTAAACTTGCTGGGAAGTAATTCTGATAAAGCACCAACAGGCATGGTGTGGAGTACTAGCTTCCATAAAGAAGGAAAATGTCATGTAGGAAAGAAAAGAGATGTGTTCTTAAAATATTTTCTTCATGCTCTGCATTTCAAACTAATTAGTTTCTAAATATGCTGCTGAGGGCTTGAGTTTCCATGGGATGGTGTTCCATAGCAGCTCTTTGCAGCTGGGATAGCCATGTGGGATGTAAGAAAAAAGAATCATAGAATCATTAAGGTTGGAAAAGACCTTTTAAGGTCACTGAGTCCAACCATGACCACTAAACCAGATCCTGAAGCACCACATCTACATGATTCTTGAACACCTCCAGGGATGGTGACTGCACCACTCCCCCAGGCAGCTTGTTTCAATACCTCAGCACTTTTTCAGCATCAATATTGAATCTAAATCTCCTCTGGCACAACTTCAGCCCATGATTTACAAAGAGGGGGAAAAAAAGAAAGATTCAAAAGGCCAGACAAGGTTGGAGTGGATTTAATGATACACCTGGAGCTGGAAGATAAAGGTGGCTTCAACTTCTATGCTTGTATGATAATTCTACTGTATTATCAATGTTTGCAGGACTTTTAGTTGCTGAAGGAAGTACCTTTGAGGGAAGGGACACTTGTGGTGCACCTTCTGCAGGATGCTCTCTGTCCTACCAAATGTGTGTAGGTTGCATTGAACCTGAACATGTGCTGTGGCTGAAAGATAACTGAAAGGTTTATGATACCAAATGTGTAGAATGTAGAATCATAGAATTGTTTTGGTTGGAGAAGACCTCTAAGATCATCGAATCTAACCATCAACCTAACACTGCTGTGGCCATTAAACTGTGTTAGAGGTCTTCGGAATAAACAAGAGATGCTATCCTCTTACTCGGGCAAAAGTTAATGAAAGCCTGGTTGGGCATTGGAACAGGATGCCTGGGGAGGTGGTGGAGGCACTGTCTCTGGAGGTGCTCAAGAAATGCAGACAGAACACTTTGGGATGTGGTTTAATGGCCATGATGGTGTTAGGGTGATGGTTGACTTGCTGATCTTAGAGGTCTTTTCCAACAGAAGCAATTCTACAATTCCATGACTATGTCCTGCAGTTACATTGCTAGCCCAGGCAGCTCTGGCTAGGATAGTACCAGGATGACAACCTCCTGGTCCTCACCTCAGCAGTGAGCATCTGGCCACTCTTGTGCTTTACTGTAACATTCACTTCATGCAGTAAAATGATTCTTTACAGAGAGGTGGTAGATGCTCCATCTATGGAAGGATTTAAAGTCAGGTTGTTTGGGGCTCTGAGCAGCCCGATCCAGTTGAAGATGTCAATGCTGACTGCAGGGAAGTTGCACTAGATCACTGCAAAGGTTCTTCCCAACCCAAAACATTCTATCCCTCTCTGGTTCTCCTGGCAGGTTATTGGACCCTTGTTCAAAGAAGAAGGCCCAGCTCTTTCATCTGGTTTGGTCTGTTCATTAAGGCTATTTCTGACATATTGACTTAATGGCAAAGCTCCCTCTTAATTTGGTGAAACAAACATATCCTTCTTGTCATGTTGGAAGAGGGACATGCCTGTCCCTATAGGCAGTAGCCTGCTAGTTCTGGCTCAACAAGTATTGACATTTTGTGGTAGGAAGGGTTCTTGCTTTCATCTTCCTGTGTCCCTGGAAGGTGCTGAGATGCCCTTATTGACAGGGCTCTTAGCAGAAGTGCATTATGAATTGCTCTTGGATTGCAGTGTGTTTCCTATGATGCCAAGGCTATTTTTTATCCTTCCTACAGTTATGCTCAGAGAAACAAACCAAATAAAAAGGAAAATATTATTACCACTCCGATACCTCACAATAACATTCCCAAATCTCTTGTGGAAGGTACAAATTAACCCCTCTCTGCATTTGCTTTCAATATTCCAAAGCAATAATGTTTGATTTTTTTTTTTTTTTTTTTCATCTTCATCTGCTTTTGTGAGAGGTGAGAGCAAGAAACAAGAACAAAATGTTGCAAGTATGGTGCATGTGGGACATGCAGAATCTCGATCTAACAGACTGGAAATCAACAATAACCCTTTAGGTACAGGGAGAGCTTAAAAACCTAAACATTTTGAAGTGGCCTTCAAAATGAAGTGTCCCACTACACTTGGAAGGCATTTGCCTCTTTGTAGTGTGTGATCACACCTCGTTCACAATAAGCATAATAAAGGCCCTTATTATGGACTGTCTGCAGCTTCTCCTGAGTTGAGTTCAAAGTTACCTTTCAATCACAACTGATTTCACTCTTAACAACCAAATTCCTGCACAAGAAGCTAATCTTCCTGAGATTCATATGCCCCGTTTCATCTCAGGTTAAAGCTGCTTAGGGATGTTTGATTGAAGCAAGAAGAGGAGTTTTTAAAAAATGCTTAACTTTTCCCTTTTTCTGGTACTTTTTTCCCTTTTGACTTTAGGAATAGCTCTATCTGCTGGTTGCAAATATGCCTTTTTTTATTTGTGTTGCGGACACAGAATTTTTTGTAGGGTGTGCATGTGTGCCTAGGTACTGTGTGGTGATGCAGGTGTAAACCTAGATTGAAGAGATTTATGTATAAACAACATGCAGGAGTGACTTGTGCAAGTTCTTTATGGTGGAACTGTGAGAAGACGACAGTATGGAGACTGATTTAAAACACCCTGTGAGAGGAGGGGAAAAAGTAGAGTAAACTCAGCCAAGTTCATATGTGTAACAAGGAGGAAAAGGAAGGAAGAACAGGAAAAGAGAAGACACTAATTAAGACACTAGGTATAAATCACAATCTGATCCTTGTAGAGATCTTCAACTTAACCACCTCTAGGGATATCTAACCTTCTCAGTTCAGGCTACAGAAAACTTTCATTCACTGTGTTCTGTTGTGACCAGGATGAAGATGGGAGTGTCTTGAAGTCTCGTACTAGGTTTTATTTTCTGCAAGCTTTCCCACTGGTTGGATGTGGCCAAGGATTGGATCATAGTTGGCAAGAAACTTTGCCCTTGCATACACAGTAAGGTCTATAGCTACTTGTAGATTTCAATGCTAACTTTGTGCTGTCTTTCAGAAAGGCTTGGTGGCTGCAGACTTGAAGCAGAGCAGAAGGGTGCTGCAAGGGGAGTGGGTGGCAGGATTAAGTTTTATCCATTAGCTGTTTAAAGTGAACAGGTAATGAGAAAAACATGCAGCTGACTGGCAGGTAAGTCCAATTAACTGCCTTAGTTGAGCAAGTAAGGCTTGCTGGTTCTTCTCAAAGCTTGATGCACTTAGCTTTGCTTTTGGTGTCTACCTGTTGTGCTGTCACTTGCTGGCTTAATAAAAAGCTTTCCAGTTTAAAGAGATTTATTTATTTATTTATTTTTAGGAGGACTGTTTGTAGGAGCATTAATGTTTAGGGCTGTATTTATTAGCTTATCTTGGCTGTTAAAGGTTTATGACTGTTCTTTACTGTCTTATGAAGCAGGGGAGTAAGGGAGATGAACTAGAAAACAGATACTGGAAGACCTTGTGGATGCTGAAGATGTGATATATAGGACAATCTGTAAAAGCATGCTTTAAATATGTCAGAGTATTCCTCAGGAGACTGAATGAAGGGCAATGGCCAGAGAACATGGACTGAACCCACTTAGTTTGGAGCCTGACATTTGGATGTGAAAATGCTCCTTTGAATTTGCGTTCCAGCAGAGCTCGCTTACTTTTCTTATAAGAAACTTCCCCCTTTTTTTTGGCAGTTAGACTATTTCTGTTTGGGAACAGCATGTCATGACTCTCTAATTATACATTTTCATGGATTACATTTTAAAGCAAAGCAAAGGGATTTGCTCTGCTCATCCTATTTCCTCGCTCCACCTCATGCTCCGTGTTCATGATAGCAGATGATGTGACCATGAGTGAGTGTGCCTTAGGAAATGTGGTCTTCTGAGTGACACATCCCAAAGCTGTCTTTCAAAAGAGTGAAGGGGCCTTAATGCTTGTTGATTTTAATACCGGTTAACTTGTCTTTATCCACAGAGGAAGTTGAAGATGGAAGCGCATATGAAGTTGGTTAATGTTTGATGGGAAAACATTTAAAGAAAATAAGGGGCAGAAAAGAGGAGTAAGTCAACTTGAGGGATCTGTTCACTCATGAGCAAGAGGAAAAGGATTTTACAAACACATCCTAGAAGTGGCTAAAACCTTTCAAAGGAGCAATTTAGCTAAGTGAATAATAAGTAGAATAAAAGTAAAACGCTGAAGGTGACTGAAATGTTGGACTCCTTCAAATGCCATATTTTTTTTGATAGTTATGTAACCCAGTGAAGTAAACAGTAAAAAAAAAAAAAAAAAATTCAAAGCATCCCAAACAGTGCAAAAAGGTTGTCAAGAGTCACCTGTGTTTAGCAAGAGAGAAAAGGAAATGACGCTGTTTGAAATAGTTTACAGAGTAAATAAATTGAAGAGTCTTAAGCTGCTTTTTTTCTGTTGAAGCAGTGGAATGCTGCACACCTGCAGAAAGCCTAAATTCCCCCCACCCCGAGGAATGGAGTTGCTACAACACTGCTCAGAGACAGAGTTTTCTGTCATGGTTACATAGCTGGCACGTGTTGTATTCAGATTAAGGACATGGTTAGTCATCTTGTCTGGTGCTCTTAAATTCCTGGCTTTGAAGATAGAGCTTCAGCAGCAATGTACTTTCTTCAGTAATAAACATAGAATGGCTCAGGTTGGAACAAACCTCAGAGATCATCTACTGCAGCCCCCTGCCATGGACAGGGACTCCCAAGGCCTCATCCAGTCTGGCCTTAAGCACATCCAGGGAGGGGGCATCCACAGTCACTCTGGGAAACCTATTCCAGAATCTCACCACCCTTGTACTGAAGAACTTCTTCCTAAGATCCAGTCTAAACCTGGATTAAGACCATTCCCCCTTGTCCTGTTGCTAGACACTCTCATGAAAAGTCCCTTTTCAGCCTTCCTGTAGGCTCTCGTCAGGTACTAGAAGGCATCTCTAAGGTCCCCCCACCTTGACTGAACAACCCAAACTCCCTCAGCCTGTCCTCACAGCAGAGGTGCCTCCAGCCCTTGAATCATCTTTGTGGCACTCATCTGGACTTGCTCCAACAGCTCTGTGTCCTCCTTATGCTGGGAACACCAAAACTGAATGCAGTATTCAAGTTGGAGTCTCACCAGAGCAGAGTTAAGAGGCAGAATCTTCCCTCTTGCCCTGCTGGCCGCACTCCTCTCGATGGAGCTCAGGACACAATCTGCCTTCTGGGCTGCCTGAGTGCACTCTTGGCTCACAGTGAGCTTCTGATAATAGCAACCTTTCTTGTTTTAAGATCTAACTACAATTACTACAGACATACTGCTATGCTAGCACAGTGGGAGGAACCTTAGTCTTGTGAAAGGTTTGTACTATCAAAACCAGATCAGGCACAAAATCATTTTTAAAACAATTTTATTTTTGATTAGTTCTAGATGTCTTTTTTTCTCCCTCTCGTTTCTATTTACTGTGGTGATTCTCCTGCTTCTTTTCACCACTGACACAAATGCTGTTGTTATCACTCGTGGGAATTCTATTCTAATTAAGATTTAGAGCACCACTGATTTTGTTGATAACGTTTGTCAAGCCACAATGTAAATAACATTGATAATAAAACAATGGCTGAATGTTTAGCTTTGACCTGACAAGGGAGAAAATAATATTTCAGTTGAATGTTTCAGTGCTTTTCCTGTATTGATTAGCAAAGGAAAACTCCAAGAGCACAGTGATCTCTAAGTTTCTGTCCCAAACTCTGTATTTTTTACTTATAAATACATCTGAAGTTCCTTAATATTGTTCTAAGCCTCCAAAAGCACAAAACCCTCCAAAGAAAAGCTATAGTGATACTTTTTGAAAGGGTTGGAGTATTTAGAGTTTTTTTCAAACCCGGGCTGTTCACTGAAGCTTTTCCAGCGAAGTTGATTCAGCTTTGCTTTGAAGTGTTTATGCAAAGAATAAGCTCCCTAAACTCTAGACTTGAGCAGCCTCCTGCATTGGCTGGAGCTTGGAGAAGCCTGGCTGGGGTTCTTGTAACCCTCGTTAAAACTCAAATGAAAGTTGGTTTGATTTCTGTCTGTCTTGGTGGAATTTATCCCTCCTCTGCATGCTACTAAATTGTCTCTGCCAGACATGACTCATCTTGAGGATTCATAAATTAGAAAGTGAAAACATCTCTCTGGGCCAGAGAGTATTCAGTAGAAGCCATTTAAAAATAAAATTCACTGAAAGATCCCCTTGGCAATCTCTTCAGACTCTCAATCCTAGTGCAAGGGCACTTGGGCATCTCTAATTTCAACATCTACGTGGTGTACCCTCATGGAATTGCAAACATTTTTGGTAGAGAAGCTTAATATTTATTTCTAATGTGCTTGCTGAAATTGCTAACTCCAGCCTGAGGAAAGGGGAAGGATTGGTTAAACCACTTGCTTGTCAAGGCTTGGGGGGGGTGTGTGTGTGTAAGATAATGTACCAGTAGTCATCTTTGGTGACATGGTTTAGTCACCAGCAGATATTCAGCTCTTGCTCTTATCAAGGTTTAGTTGCAGATGCCTTAACCCATGTGGAAACTTCATTGTTTTCCACCTACTTCCTGCCAAGGTCATTTTATTATCTTCTCGCATATGAAGTGTGTGGAAGAGGCTGCCCAGAGAGGTTGCAGAGTCTCCCTCACTGGAGACATTAAAAATCTGCCTGGATGCCTTCCTGGGTGACCTACTCTAGGTGATCCTGCTTTGGGGGTGGGGTGGGGTGTTGGACTAAATGATCTTTTGGGGTATCTTCCAACCTCTAACATTCTGTGATTCTCTGAATCACAGAAGTCAAACATCAATAGTTCTGCTTGCTATTAACATTGAGAGTTGCAGTCTGACCCTAAATTAGCTGTAAAGAATTTCTTCCCATCTGACACATTATTCTTAATTAGTACATTTGCTTCCCACATTTAATGATTCTTGAAATGTGCTTCAGTAATCAAACTAATTGGGGGAAAAAAAAACCCTAATGTTTAATCAAAAAATAGATTATTTAAGTTGTGTTCCTACATAAATATGTTTGGGGGGTGTGGGGGGTGGGATAAAAGATTGTGAATGAGTTTCAGAACAGCCTGAGAAAACAAACTTGTGTCTGCTCTACTTGTAGAAGGGGCTCTATGAAATAAGATACTGCCTTTTAAAATTTGGTTTATTATTACTTTTGTTGCTGTTGCTCCTGTGCTTTTTGAATGACACCTGACTACACAGGGCAAATAATTACCTGCATAAGGAGCTTTCTAACCTAATGTTGCACTCTGGGATGTCATCTTTTGTGAGAATAACATACATAATGTGTATGTAACTTCAGTTGTCATGGTAGCCTGGCAGCACTGAGAGAATGCACATGCTATGTCTTCCTTCCACAGGCAGAAATAGGTCTATTGCATTTTCACTCTCCTGCAGAGCACACTGGAGGGGTTGCCCTTTCCCTGTTGTAACTCATGGTGATGCCACACTTGAGACCAGAGACTGGTGCACTCCTGTGGTAGTAGAATTAACAGGAACCTCTTTGATTCTGAGAATCTCCTCCCCACCAGGAATCTGTCTGGCTAGTGTTTTTAGGAAGTAAATAGAAAATACTTGTAAACTGTCAGTAATGCAAACATAATGGTTCAGGCAGATGTAAAGCAGGATAAGGGCAAGTGTGAAGCAGCCCATATAGAATCAGGGTGCATTGAGTTGGAAGGGACTCTTGAAGGTCATCTTATTCAACCTCTCTGCAGTGAGTGGGGACATATTTGACTAGATCAGGTTGCTCAGGGCCCCATCAAGTTTGACCTTGAATGTCTCCAGAGATGGGCTCTGAGCAACCTGATCTAGCAGAGGATGTCCCTGCTGACTGCAGTGGGGTTGGCCTAGGTGACCTTTGGAGGACCTTTCAACTGAAATCAGTCTATGATTCTATGATCTCTGGGCAACCTGTACCAGTATTTCACCAACATAATTGTAAAGAACTTCCTCCTTACATCCAATATCTACCCTGCTCTAGTTTAAAACTGTTGTCTCTCATGCTAGAGGGGACAGCGTGTTCTGGTTACGACTCTATTTTCTGGGTATGGTTTCTATCCATGGACTGCATTAACCACCTCATTCAATGAACTCAACATTTTAAATTACAGCTTTGAAAAGGTCTTCACATTCCAGACTGTTCTTTTCTATAATCCAAAATACTAAGGAAGCTTACTAATGAGTAAAGTATGTGAAAAGCTTCTGGGATATTAGATGGGAAGTCTCTTGTTGCTATTCCAGTAAAAACTGCTGCCAAGTTGGAGAACACTTAACATTCAGAGCATATTTTTTATTGAAGTGAATTTATGGCTGGCCAGTGGAATAGGCACTCAGATCATTTTCTTGAAGATACCATACATTTTAGATACCACTCTCTAAACCTTTTCAAAATAGCCCCCAAAACACTCAACCCTCTCTTAAACTGGATAAAAGAAAGCTCTTCCCATGTGTTCCTTTGTACTGCCCCAGCTTGGTATGAAGTTCAATAAGAAGTGCAGAGCCCTGCATCTGGGGACAAATAACTCCAGGCACCAGAACAAGGTGGGGGCATCCTGTTGGGAAGCAGCTCCATGCAGAAAGACCTTGGAGTCCAAGTGGACAGCAATGTGCCCTTGTGGTGAAGAGGGATGATGGCATCCTGGACTGCATTAAGAAAATTGTGTCCAGCAGGTCTAGGGAAGTCCTTCTCTCCCTCTGCTCTGCTGAGACCATACCTGTAATACTGTGTCCAGTTCTGAGCTCCCCAGTTTGAGAGACAGGGATCTGCTGGAGAGAGTCCATCTGAGAGCTACAAGGATGATTGGGGGACTTGAACATCTGTGATATGAAGAAAGCCTGAGAGAACTGGGGCTGTTTAGTCTGGAGATGAGAAAGCTGTGAGGGCATCTTGTTAACACTTATAAATATCTGAGAGGTGGGTGTCAAGATGAAGGTGCCAGGCTCACTTCAGGGGTGCTCAGTGACAGAACAAGGAAAAAAGGGTACAAACTAGGATACAGGAGGTTCCACCTCAGCACAAGGAGACACTTTATGGTGAGGGCAACAGAGCACTAGAACAGGCTGCTCAGAGGTTGTGGAGTCTGCTTCTCTGGAGACTTTCAAAACCCCTTTCCAACTCTAAACATTCAGTGATTCTGTGAATATACTTGATTTTATTTCCTACTCACACGGGTTTCCTTCTGCAATAAGGCTAGGTTTTGCTTTTACTGTTGTCACTCAGTGCATATTTCACAGTGTGTACCAACCTGCCTTGAATGATGGTGGAAGCTTGTAGTATATCTTACTTCAGCTCACACATGATTAAATTATATTTCTTCCTGTCTGAATAAGCATTTATATTGGAACAGATTTTTACTCAACTCGGAGTTAGGCAAGTGTGTGTCAGTATTTCACTTCTGTTGCTTAGCTCAGTAAAACAGCAGTTTTGATGAGGTAAAGATAGAAAATCATAAAAGATGGAGAGCAAAATCAAACATTAATAGTATTGAAAATCTGTTCTTTTCAAACACCCAACATTGAGCTCTTAGGTAATTGGAATATAGCTTGGTCAAGACAATGACTTCATGTACTGAAGAAAATCAAAGAAAATCTGCTGCCCCCCTTCCCCCTCTGCCTTAGTTTTGCTTTGGAAAATGGTCTTCTAACTCTGTCATGAACATCAGAGATGCATGATTCAATCTGGGGCATTTTGCTGCTATTGCACATTGCTTTCCTCGGAAAGGTCCTGTCTCTGCCACAGCACTCCTGAAGCCTAAAATGCAGGCAGCAGAACTGTCTTTCTGAAATACCTTTTGCCATGCTCAGCAAGACATGGAGAGCAACTTTCTGTGCTGCAGGACCTGTCACCTTTTCTCCAGGGATGTAACTGGCAAAGACGTTTCAGCAGGAGACAGATCCTGCTTGGGAGCTACCTGGAGAGCCCAGGTTAATGGATTAGGGAGTGTAAGAAATGGTGGCACAGGCCTATCTGATTTCATTCACAGCTCAAGAGGAAGTAATTGCAGAGCTATCCTTCCCCTTAGCCTCCACCTGTCCTTGAAAAGAACATATGGATATCTTTAAAGGTTTTTTCCAATCTTGATGATCTATGATGCAATCATTTTAAAGATCCAAAGGCTGAAATTTCTACAAGCAACTGTAAGCTTGTGAATTCTTGCTTCTTTGTTATCAGTAAGAAAGGAAAACCTGAAATTAGGGAAAATCCAAATTGTAGAGGAGGAGGTCAGGGTGGCCTGAGCATGCTCACAGGCTTGGGCATGGTGGTGGACTGAGGAATTGGGCTGTTCCTAGTATCTTTCATGGGATAAGACCATACTCTGCTAGAGACTGCTGCACTGCCTAAACCTGAGGAACTCTTCCGATTTTGCTGGAAGATGCACAGGTATTGACCAAAATATTCTAAAGCTAAGGATGAATTCCAGCAGCATCCCAAGAAAGTGATGAGCCAAGTTACACCTAAGGAAACTATAGGAAGAAATGCTAGCCTGAGAGAGCTGTGGGTGATGGAGAGACAGGAAAAAGGACAGGGATATTTTTTATTCTTAAAGTAGGTGTCATATGTATGGTCCAGAAAAATTCCTAATAGAAAGGCCCCATTTCTTTAAGTCCACTGCATCTTTGACTCAGCTCCCCAGCCAAGATTTTTTCACTTAATTATATCATACCAAAATTTATATTTAGGACTCTAAATAAAAGTGACCTTGATTTGAGAGTTATTTCCACCTGGAGCCTCCTTCTCTGTGCAGAGAAGTCAGTGAGCACTGCAATTTAAAACCACTGAAAATGAGGCCAGCTGGCAAGAAGCAAGACATTTATCTTGTGAGCAGTGTGGCTTGTCTGGGTGGGACACCAAGAAGGGAGAACAATAGTAAAAAAAATTAAATGTGGATTTCTTGTTTGTTTGTTTTGTTCTTTCTTTCCCCCCCTCTAGGCTGCTGTCCTGTATGGTACCAGACTTATTCTTAGGCAGGAGAATCATGACTTCAAAGTACAGCACTTGCAGTCAGGTTGCTTTCCTGTACCAGCCATCTACATCGTGGGGTGTGTGTGTGCCTCAACACAGCAGAGTTCAGCTTCCTTTTATTAAATGAGACCCAAAACTGTGTGATAGTTGTGCAAACTACCTTTAACATCTGTGGCACTTTGGATGAAACCATGTGTAGTTATACCTGTAGTCGCTGATATGTGCACACACACAGATGTAGTTTATGGCTCCTGCAGTGTTGACAGAGGAAAGGAAATGTGGCACTGAGCAATACCAATTTAAAGGGCTCTGTACTGCTTGAGGTATCTTTTTAGCTCCACAAAACCTACTTTTAAGAACCAGTGGTGGGGGAAATGATATCAAGGTCTGGGCCCTGGGGTTTACATCAAGTTCTATCAGGAGTGCCTGAGGAGCCAAGCTTACGGGAAAAAGAAGTGGAATGAGATCACAGTTTTCTCTCCTCTCTCTGGTTTCACTTAGTCTCATACAAGTCAGTGCACTCTTCCCTCATGGAGACCTGGCTTCAGGTTGGGAAATATCATAGCTGAAATTAACGCATTTCCTAGTAACTCGTTGCATACAGTTGTAGTTAAAAATTAGCAGAAGACATTTTGTTCCTTTCCTTTTTGCTCATTACCTCTCAAAGTGGTCTGTGTTTTTATTTCCCAAATGTGATCACAGACAGCAGAGCTCCTTCCCTCTCTCCCTCCCTCCTCCCTGTTAGGGCATCACAAAAATAGGAAGAAAAGGTACCTACGGGATTCAGGAGAATGGTGAGGAAGAGTTCACCTCCTCGAATGCTTTTGTCCAGCTCCTGAGGGCCCCCAGGATACTCCTTGTAAAAAATAGTATGAGTGAAAAGGCCACAGGTCTGTCGAGGGAGCACCTGGGAACAAAACAACAGCACTGTTGTGACATTAACTTTTCTGCAAACTTACCCTGGTGCAACCACCTGAATCCCTCCAGTCCAAGAAATCAAAGTGCAACCCCATCTGTTTCTCTGCTTTTGTGTGTTTATTTGTGTCTTCTGGACTCTTGTGGTAAGCAGACGTGGTCCTGCAGATGTGGAGACTGCCAGATGCCAGCTCTGAAAAGCTGTGACACATGCACCAAGCTTTCATGCAGCCTGCTTTATTCAGCTCCTGCACTCAGAAAAAGTGTTTGTTTCCTGGCATTTGGAAGCAAACAAAAAGCTAAACCTCTCTTCCTTTAGCAAAACTAGTTTATTAGCAGATAAATAGTGCTTCTCGGCCATCTCTGCTATCTCAGACAGCTAATGTTGTTGAACTGAATTTATATTCAAGCTGTGGACCACAACAGATCTGTTGCTTTGTATTTCCCTCAGTCCTGAGAACCTTGTTGAGCCTCTCATTCCTATTTCTGAATTACTTACAGGACTGTTGGGATGTTCCTGTGAGATCAGCCTGAGGTCAGCTCCCTGTCCTAAATCAAGAGGCTGCCTGTCAGATGGGAGGGAAGGCATGGGAAACCAAACTCATCCTGGAGAATGAAATGTTTTGCTTACCTTATTGGCTAAATAAAGGCCCTAGTAGAGTAAACCTATCAGCTGTTAGGGCTTATGGATGTTACCTAATTCATGCAGAGACACAGTTCACCTGGAGAAGGCTTTTTGTTTCCTTTCGGTTGTGCTGTTTTGTTTTTGGTGGGTTTTTTTTTGTGTTGGTTTTTTTTTTGCTTTTCTTCTCAGCTAAAATTACTACTAAATGCTACGTTCAGCAGAACATTTTAATACATGTGCAAACACACTGCTGAATTTGAGTCTGCTCCAGCAGTAATTGGACTCTGGGCAGGAACTGCTTGGGTTTTATGAAGACATTCCTTTGTCTTGTTTAGGGGGTCACAATTGTGATTTCCATTGCCTAGGCATATTGCAGGTCAGCTGGGACTTTTAAAGCATCCTCTGAACTATTTCTAACTCCATTTATACATATTCAGTTTGTCTCACCCATCTGTAGGCTTGTAGCTGGCTGTTAAGGCAGGCTAAATAATTACAGACATTTTCCTGCCCTTCTGCAGTTGAAGTGTGTCTGTGAGGAGCCTTCTCTCTCCACACAAATGCATCATCTGGAGAAGAGAAGACTGAGAGGAGACCTCATTGCTCTCTGTAATTACCTGAAAGGAGGTTGTAGTGAGGTGGGATTGTTTTTTTTTCTCCAAAGTAACTAGCGATAGAGTGAGAGGAAATGGACTCAAATTGTGCCAGGAGAGGTTTAGGTTGGAGATTAGGTTGCTGCAGGAGTGGTCAGGCATTGGAATAGGCTGCCCAGGGAGGTGGTGGAGTTCCCCATCCCTGGAGGCGTTCAAAAAAACAACTTGGACATGGCACTCTGGGACATGGCTTAGTGGCTGTGGTGGTGTTGGGCTGACTGTTGGTCTCAATCTTGAAGATCTTTTCCAACTGAAACAGTTCTATGATTCTGTGTCCTGTTCTTGGCTCTGGGGATTTCAAAAGCAAAGCTGGGAAGCAAACCTGACCCTCAGAAGTGTTACACTTGCTGGAGGAAATTCCTCACACCTGCTCACCTTCCCAGGTGGTGGATTTCTAATCCTTTCATGCATAAAGATGAACCAAAGCTCAGAACATAGGTCTTAGGCAGTTTGAATTTCAAAGTAAGCATTTATAACTCAGCTGATAGTTGATGGGGACTACTTTTGCTTTCTGAGGATCACATTAGCAATAGCTCAAGCTTGTGTGATTTCTAGATTTTTCAAATTGTGTTTTCTTCCTTTTCTTTAGAACTAGCTGCATAACAAATGCCCTATTTTGGCATCCTCACAAACCCTCGATCACAGAGAATTTTAATGACTGCTGTAAAACTTGAAGCATTTGGTAAAAATAGCCTCCTTTTGAGTGCCTCAAAGTACTATTGCTATGAAGCATGGAAATGCAGTGTACCATGATGCCATTGTGGATGAAGCCCCGTCTGTACCGTGCAGGCTTCAGGTGTGGGTATTCTTCTGTGCTGGTCACTCGGATGTGCCAGACCTTCTTCCAGGCCTCATATAGCTGGATGTGAACCGGGTAGACTCCGGAGTGGTGTGGAGCCACTGCGTAGCCCATGCCAGTTGGTATCCCGTGCTCCTGGAACACAGCAGAGGGAGGAATATATTTAGGAACAGAACATGTAATTACTGAAAGCTTGTTTTTCCTGTAGACAGCAGCACTGGAGGAGCTGTTGTCCTTGGGCAGGCTTGTATCTATTTGTATGTAGCTGAAACTAAAAATGAGGGGGGGGGGGGGGGGGGGGGGGGGGGGGGGGGGGGGGGGGGGGGGGGGGAGGGGGAGATGAGGGGAACTGGAATTACAGTTTGATAACTGCAGAGTGATAAATAATCCTCTTGGATTACATTGAGTTGCTGTTACATGAAATAGATTTGCTTGCCTGTTCATTACACATTGTGGGTACTTTAATACGCATCCTACCTGTCTGCTGCTTCTTACAGGCAAGGCACTAAGCTGATGCTGCTTATTTACTAAGCTATCAAACAGCATTACAGCAGCAAACAAATTGGAAAAAAAATTGTTGCAGTGACATATGTGGCATTTCTTATTTCTGGAATAAGAACAAGATTCCTTCCTTGTTTAAGAAAAACATAAATAAATATCCCCCATAGCTTCTGAATCTGCTTGTATTTTCCATGGTATTAAGGTAGTAGCAAAAATAAAAAAGCTGGCCTTGGAAGGATATCTTTTTCATTTCATAAATATTTATTCAGCTCTGTTTCTGTGAGGAAATAGGTGCAGTTTCCTAAATATAATCTATAGGTTATCTTGACAATACCTTTGGATGGCACAAGGAGGCAGTTAATGTGCTGGCAGAAGGAATTAAGGAGGCAGCTTAACTGCAGACGTGCTGGGCATGTTCCTTCACTTCCCCCTGCTCACTTGCCTTTGTTCTGCTCCTCATCCCTCCTGCTTCTGATTCAGCTTGGGCTGTTTGAAAAGCCCATCTGATGAGGAGGCCTGATACCTCAGCCTGAAGATGTGGTTATCTTTGAAAGAGAGCAAATGATTTGAAGTGAAAACTATGCATGTGAGAACGAGGTAATTGGCTTCATTGGTCTGAGTGACTGGTCAGAAACACATCCCAAATTCATCATCAGCTCCTCTCAGTCTTCTGCTGAAGCTCATTTCCAGAAGCTCCAGAAAAAGCCCTTTTTAACTTTATCAGGGCATGTCCCGGTTGCAGGGCAGCTCTTCACTGGATCACTTCCCCTACTCCAGGCGTTTACTGAATGCATTTTACTCCTGGTACTACAGGCAGCATCAGCTGTTCTCTGTTCATATGAAATTGATGTTCAGAGGGCAAATCATCATCTCAATTTTAGCCTTCTTTTCAGGAGTTTTTTTTGTCCTGCCTCTTGCCCACACTGTGATTATTCTAATTCCAGGACCAGAAGCTTCTGCTGGGCTTTTTCAAGTACTTAAAAAATAAATGCTTTTGGTTTATTGACAAAAATAAAGTTAAATCTGTGAAGAATACTCATTCATACATCATGTAATGCAGCCACTTAATATCATCCATTCCTTATTAGTAAAGGTCTTGGATCACTGGCTGATCTTGAATAGAAGAAACCCAAAGTCACTGTTTCTTACTTTACTGAGAGCAAAGTGTAATTGGTGCTTGTAAGTGGTGTTGTCTAACTAAAGGCATGAGTCAGTGTAAGAGTGGGACAAGGAATAGATCTATAAAGAGAGGTATTAAATCACTCCTTTATCTATTTTTTGCCATGAGGATATATAATAGAAAAAGCTTTACTTAAAAGGCCAGATTGATCAGAAACTTTTATTTTGGCCATTATTTGGCCTTTGTTCCTGTAATGCTCACTGTCAAATACAATGTTACCTTAAATATACATAACTATTCCTAATTGTCCCAGGTTGGGGACTACAAAACCTCTAGGGACTGGAAGATTGTTATGCCATCTCATAATTCTGCTATCTCTTTATAAACTCAGGGCGAGGCCAGCTTGTTCTTCTTTCCTTCCCCTCCAGCCCTGTGTCTGTCTGGAGCTGATTCTATTGGGATAAATATATAAGGAGCAGGCCTGGTTTGGAGCCTCCGGAGGCTGAAGTTTAGCGCCATGGATAGCAGAGGCGTTGGGAGGGGAGGATTGGAGCATTGGGGAGTACAGGTTTAGTTTTGGGTTGGGGGAAAATCCAAAGGGGCCACTATGGATTACCTGCTTTGTAACTTCTGTCTGTATCTCTTTCCAAACATAATTCTGTTTTCTCTCCATTTCAGAGCTTCATTCTGTTGGGTCTTTAAAACCATCACACTAAATATACTTTAGTTTTTTGTTAAGTGTTAACTTAAATATACTTGATTGGAGGGCTGGAGCGCCTCTGCTACGAGGACAGGCTGCGCGAGCTGGGGTTGTTCTGTCTAGAGAAGAGAAGGCTGCCAGTACCTGAAGGGGGCTACAAGACAGCTGCAGAGGGACTGCTTGCAAAGGCCTGCAGAGGTGGGATGAGGAACAATGGTTTGAAATGAGAGGGAAGATTTAGATTGGATATTAGGAACAAGTTCTGCACCACGAAGCTGGTGTAACATTGGAGAGGTTTCCTAGGGGAGGTAGTTGAGGCCCCATCCATGGAGATATTCAAGGTGAGGCTTGACAAGGCTCTGAGCAACCTGATCTAGTGGAGGATGTCCCTGCTGACTGCAGGGGGCTTGACTAGATCACCTTTGGAGATCTTTCCAACCCAAACCATCCCATGATGCTATGCTCTATTAACTTGAATCCACAAACATATGTTAGGGATATAGAGACACATAAACATAAGGCAAATGTGTCCCGAGATAGCCAGTGAGTACTGCTCTGAATGATCTGTCCAAGAGCAAGTATCTGGATGAATACATGTAAAATCCTCTCTTTCTACTTACTATTTGCTGCAGCTATTGCCATAGCAACAGAATGGTGAACTGGTAGTCTGCCACTCACAAATGAAATAAGGCAGCTTTTCATAAGTTCTCAATATAAAAGGCTAATTAGCCACTGAATCAAACCTGCAGACTGTGTGGCTCATACAGAAATCATCTCAGTCACTCTGATACTCAGAGTGACTTAAAGACTAAACAACTAACAAATAACATATTTGCTTTGGTCAGTTCCATCTTCAGTTTACTTGGGTAAATTAAATATTGTCTGTCCTCTTTTAGTGATTTCTTTTGCTCTATTTCCTTTTCTTCTCTAATTTTATTATTTTGTTTGGGAGCTTAATGTGTTGAAGGAGGAGTATAAATTTGAATCAAAGCTGGTGAAGTATACATTTGAGTCTAAGATATATCCTTTGGGAGATGCCTGTTTGTGAGTATATTTTCTTATGGGTTCTAAGGAAAAAATTCCCACAAGATTTTGTTATTTTTCATGTTTACATTTAGGACTTCCATTGAGTGTGTGTTGTGGTTGGGTGTTTTTTTTTTTGTTTGTTTGTTTTTTCCCAAAATCAGTTAAAAAATGTTGTGTTGGCCTAGTTTGGAAACCTTCTGGCCCTTTTTGGCACTGAAAACAGCAGCACTACATTTTTGTGTGGACTTAAATGGGAGCCTAAAGCCATTGATTTTGGACAGGCTAAATTCATATTCCTTTTTCACTTGTCCATGAAGACAATTTCAGTTCTAATGTCAAGGACAGTGTAAGCTAAAGCTGCAGCAGAGGAGTTCAATAGTAAAGGAGATAAACTGTGAGATGGGAGGAAGATGATTAGGATGGATGCATTTTTGGCAGAAAAGTCCTTCAGCTGTTGCCACTTCACATGGTTTGGTTTGCACCAAGGAGCCTTCTGAGAGCACATGACCTGCCTTGTTTTAAGGGTGAGACCAGACTAGATGATGCCATCTAGGAGCACACCTCCTGTCCTCCAGGCACCAGGGAGCTCATGGTATGTGGATGTATGGAGTTTGCAGATGGGTATTGACAACATTCCAGTGTTTTGGCTGCTGCTGAACCTACAGCGCGGCAAAACACAGCACTGAAAAAGCGCTCTAAGGACAATTAACCTAGCTCAGCCAAACTCAATACAGTAGTGGATCAGACCACTACCAGCTCAACCCTTGGATGGCCAGCAGGTCTGGCCAGCGGTGGCCCTTCCCATGACAGCCCCCAGGTTATTGCTGTCTCATGCTCATGCACCCATGTCAGAAACGAAAAAGTCCTGCCAATGCAATCTGACTCATCTTTGCACCCTTCAAAGCTACCTTGCCCAGAGCCCATGTGTAGGACAGGTACTTCTAGGGGTGATCTGAAAGACTGCAGCCATCTGCCAAGGCTGCTTATCTCTCTCAATTATCAGCTTCATTCAAGTAAGTGAAGATTTGCTTGCAACTCCTCACCTCTTTTGACCTACCTTTCTGTTTGTACAGAAGCAAGCTGTGCTTGCCATGAGTCAGCATGTGCTGTGTGCACTTTGCATTCGCACAAACCCCGCTCCTAAAGGAAGAGCAGGGAGTGCAGGGTGAACGCCGCTTCCCAGGACCTACATCCTTAGTCTGCAGTTTTCCTCTGAGTTAAAAACACTGCATGGAAGATTGACTATTCATATTAGCAGGAGCTTGTCCCACTGAACCTTTTAGTTTTTGATTGCAGCAAATATTACCTGGCCTTGTTATAATGCAGTTAGAAATAAAATGAGACAAACCCTGAAACTATTGAGAGAAACTCTCAAACTGTTGAGACAAAGCCAGCATTCTGGTTCTTAGAGAGCACTGGTGGTTTGTTTTCTCTGATAATGGCCAATGCTGTAAGAAATAAGAAAGCAACTTGGTTTTTTGGTTTTTTTGGTTTTTTTTTTCCCCCACATTTATTAAATCTTAGATACTGTAGATTTTTTTTTTTTTTTTTTTTACACCATCAGCTGAACTGCAAGATTCCCTTTGGTGGAAAGACTTTTATGAGATGAAAAAGTTAACAATACAACTTCAGACAACTTTGCTAAACCTTTTAACTTTGTCCAACAGTAGGTGATAGAGTAAACATAGCACTTCTAAAAAGAGATTGCCTTCCAAAGCTAAGAGATTTTTATAAGCTTTGGATATTTTTTAGTCCTGGAATATATTTCTAATCTTGCTGCTCATGGATGAGATTTCCTATAAGAGATTTTAAACTGATGTAGCAATATATAATGCTTAACAGTTTTGCTTATTTGGTAAATAGCAGAATGGCTCAGCTTGGAAGGGGCCCCAGACCATCTACTCCAACTCCCCTACCATGGGCAAGGACTCCTCTCAGCTAGACTTGGTTGCCTTACCTCAAAGACCTCCAGAAAAGAAAGCTTCAGCCTCCCTGGTCAGCCTTTTTCAGAGTTTCACCCTAGTACAAAAGATCTTCTTCCCAAGATCCAGTCTAACCCTGCTCTGCCTCAGCTTCAAACCATTCCCTTTGTTCTGTCCCTAGACACCCTTATGAAACGTCACTCTCCAGAAGAATCCCTTCAGGTACTGGAAGGCAGCTCTAATGTCCCCCTGGAGTCTTCTCTAGGCTGAACAACTCCAGCTAGCTCAGCCTATCCTCATAGCAGAGGACCTTCAGTCTTTTGATCATCCTTGTGGCCACCTCTGGACTTGGTCCAAGAACTCTGTGTCCTTCTCATGCTGGGGACACCAGAACTTGATGCAGTACTGAGGTGGGGTCTCACCAGAGCAGAGTGCAGGTGCAGAGTCCCCTTTCTTTCCCTGCTGGCCACACTTCTCTTGATGCTCCTAGGATAGGGTTTGCCTTCCGGGCTGCATGAGCACGCTGATGACTCATGGTGACGAATTTGCTGCTTTTAGCCCTCTCGAAAATATTGTGTTGTATTTTATCCTTGATTTTATTCTCAAGGGTTACATTTCTGGGTAATTTTTATGGAGTAAATATTTTGGCCTTCAATTACTTCTAGTTCAATCTTAAATAGAGCTGTAAAGTTTAGAAGCTCTCTAGCTAGATGAGATAGTTCAGCAGATGAGAGGTGATTGATACTGAGATATATGAGGGCCTCTGTATGGGGGTGTTTGTTCTCACCAACATTTTTCCATTTCCATGGTGTGCTGCTTTGCCTTGTGGCTGCACAATGCACCAAGCAGGGAGTACAAGGGGTCTTAATGAAGCAAGTTCTCTTTTTTGTTCATCAGATCCAGGACTGAAAAAGCATTGACAGGGTCAAAGGAAAAGCCAGATTTTCACCAGCCTTACACAGGAATCTCTCAGATACCACCATGACTCCTGTTCTAGGCATGCCTCACACTGTCAAGCAGCAGAAATGATGTTGAGATTTAAAGTCTTGGATTTCTGAGGATGTGAGATGAAGAAAGGCATCCCAGCACAGAGCAAGCTGTACGTGACTAGGAAACCTGTAGGCTCTGCATGCTTATGGTACCAAATAAAGCTGAGAAAGTAGAGGCAGTCAGAGATATGCTGTCAAAGCACGCTCCTGGTAGGGATGAAAGCAGTAATGAAGATGGAGTGCTTCAGAAGGACCTTAAGGTTAGGCAGAATAAATCTCATCCTGTCTGCACAGGGCAATGTTATCCTATCTATGCAGAGCATTTGCAGAACATTTTTAGAGACAATCTCTAGTGGTTATCTCTCCTTTCCAACCTAAATAATGGGACAAATTAGACTTTCTGCGTCATATTTGCCTTTGATACGTGGTCACTGGTCTTCATATTCTTGGCATTTAATTGGTATATTAAAAGCTCTTGGCTTCTTCGTGGTTGGGCAGCTTGAAAGTTCTAGGCGGTGGGAAGTGCATCTGTAGCTGGTTTATAAACAGGAGACTGAAGCTAAGGAGAGTTAGTAGACAGGCACTGAATTGATTTGTTTGTTCTGTACGTGTTCATCTCTGAATCGGTGTGTTTGTTTCTGTACATGTCTCACTTCTTCCTATCAGATCCCAGCCCCCTTTTTACAGCCGGTGAGGGTTTTTGCCCTATCTCGGCTGTACTTTGGGCACACATGCTTCTAAATGGGCACAGAAGATAATCACCCAGCAAAGAAATCAAGGGACAAATGAAGAGCTACAGGCTTTGGATTAAATATATTCTATTTGGGTTTTGTTAGATAAGAATGTGCAGAAGTGAGGAGGAAGAATATCTTGTGATTAAAGGATAGCAGTGAAAACTTAGTTCATGTTATTTTTGGAATGTGCTATCAGAGGCTTCGCCTTGAACAATTTGTTTCTCTCTCTTTGTATTGATCCCATGGCCTGTAAACAAGGGGAATAATACTTCAGATATTATCAGTTGGCAAAATTTAATCCAAGGCTTAATCCATTAGTGTCTTTAAAGGATTTTAGGATCCTCTGATAGAAAAAAAAAAAATGCTGCAAAATATAATTAAGCTCCAACTGACAACCAAAATGGAGGTAGTTTGCCATTTCCTTATGCAGGGTCTGAAGCATGCCATCTGTATTTACATAAATAAGGCTACACTGAGGTATCAAAGCCCTCGGTAGTCTGCAAGTTACTTCACCAGAGTTAAAATCTCTCCCTCTCGTGCCTCTGAGCTTGAGGATATTGTGAGCAATTGAGAGGAGATGTGGCAGTGAGGGTGGTGGGAATGGGGCTGTGAGTACAGGAACAGTACTTCCTGTACTGTTTGTAACATTTAAGCCAGAGGTGATAGTCTTTGTCTCATCAGCTAGGTGTGAAATAGTAGAAGTAAGTATTACCTGACACCTTCTAATGAACTAAATCATGGCACTAAGTATCTTATCCAGTCTCCATTTAAACACCTCCAGAGACAGCAACTCCACTACCTCCCTGCGCAGCCCACTTCAATGCCAATCACTCTTGCTGGGAAGAGCTTCTTCCTAATATCCAGCCCAAAACTGCCCTGGTGCAGCTTGAGACTCTGTTCCCTTGTTCTGTGTCTGGGTGCCTGGGAGAAGAGCCCAACCCAACCTGGCTACAGTCTCTATTTCAGGTAGCTGTAGACAGCAATGAGGTCTGCTCTGAGCCTCCTCTTCTGCAGGCTGCATACCCACAGCTCCCTCAGCCTCTCCTCACAGAGCTGTGCCCTAGCCCCCTCACCAGCCTTGATGCTTTTCTCTGGACACCTTCCAGCACCTCAACATATATCTTAAATGGAGGGACCCAGAACTGGACACAGTACTCAAGATGTGGCCTGACCAGTGCTGAGTACAGGGACTTTTCCACCTTGAAGACCCCATTGCCTTCCTACCCATGTTTAAAAGATGAAGAAATCACTTAAGGTGGTAAAGAATGGATGTGATCAAGGTTCCAAAAAAATGATTGCAACTTTCCTTGTGGAAACTGACACAAAGTGTCATCTCTGCTAGCAGCTTAAAATGGGAGATGCAGGAGAAAATGGCACCAGCGTCAAGCTGTGCCTCTCCCAGTATAACACTAAAGACACCAGAGCACAAACACACGTAGCATTAAGAGGACCTTTTTGGGTGGTGCTCTAGAGCTCTAATTTGAGTTTGGATGCACACTGCAAGAGCCAAGGAATAACAAAGAGGTTTTGGCTTGAATTTTGGAAGATTTATAGAAGTGCTGCTGCAGAGCTGGGAGTTTCTTCCACAAATAAGACAGGATGCTGAGAATGAGAAAGCAGAGGGAGGATACAGAGCTACTCTGAAGTCATGGCCGGGACCTCTCTGATAGCTATCAGGAAGACTGTCATAGCAGGAAGATAAATTTCTCCCACAGAGAGGATTTCACAGGAAGCTTTTTGGAAAGAGCTGTTCTTATAAGTAAATTGTACAGCTCATAGAGATTCAAGGTTAAGAGGTTGGTACAAGCCCTGTCCAAATGTTAGCAGGAAATAAAACCGTAATAACAGCAGCCTTTCACTGACATCAGCTCCTTATTTATAGGCACCCTAAGGAGTCTCTACCCTTCAGTGATGATAGGGACGTGGGCTTTATCTTTCTGCAGTTGAAGTTGCAAACAGATTCCATTACAAGCCCTGTTTTCAGGCTGTGTTATAGATTATACTCCTAAAGGTGGTTTGACCTAGAGGACTTCATGCTTCCTGAAAATGCTGGGAGAATCTCCCCATAGGTCTGAAGAGGACCAGCCCATGTATTTTTGAGATTCAGACTACTTAAAAAACATGACTCTTGCTTTTAAAATCCCACCTCCATTTGGGTTTCTGAGCCAGGCTCCACAAAAGACAGGAGCAGGCCATGCCAGGAATGAGGGCTGACAGTAAAGCAGAGCTGTAGGAAGGGAAAGAAGCCATCCAGAACGCCTCTGCATCAACACCCTGCCAAGCAGGAGGTGGGAAGAGGGGGGAAGTCTGGCAAGAGGAGTAAACAGCTAAGCCATTTTTAATGAATTTTCGTTGAAGGTTGTTAGGAAAATATTTTTGTAAACAAGGGAATTAATTGCTTCCAACTGCTTGTTCAGGCATCTGCTGAGCTGTGTCTGTGCCTTGGCTCACGTGAGGGCTAGGAGGAAGGGGCAAATGCTGTTGAGCTGTGAGGGACCCACACTCCTGGGCCCTGAGCAGCAGCAGAAACCTCACCGTGTCACTGCTCTTTGGAGTGGCTCTGCTTGCCTGCCATTTCCATGTCTTGTCAAAGACCGCAGAGTGTCTTTTCCAAAGTGAGCACTCAGAGATTTCAGGTGTTCTTTGTTGTGCTCGGTAAGTAAGTAGGATTACCCTTGAAAGGACTCTAAATGGTTGCCACTTGACCTTGGAGTACAAGTGCTCTGAGCACTGGGAAATGCTAACAGGATAGCTCTTGGTAGTTAACAACACAAATGAGCAAAACCGAAGCATCATTATCCATAAATGTTAGCAGCAGGTTAGTAATGCTTTAAAAAAAAAAAAAGATATTGTCAAGCAGGTGTTATGAAAACACAACAAAATCCAGCAGTGTCTTTGCTTCATTAGCTTCAAGATTCCTCACAAACCATAAGCAACACTGAGGGGTCACTTCCTTGTTGGGGATGCTTGCATCAGACTTCAGGAAGATAACCTCTGCATAAACCCTTTCTGAAGCTTGAAACCCCAGCTGACACCTGCCAAGATTTCATTGCTGTTGGTTCCTGTGGTCTCACAAGTTTGCTTGAGTTGCTGCTCTCGCTCCATAAAGCCTCTATCAGTGAAAAAGGCCAGGACAAAATTCAACCCAGGCTGAGTCACAGAAAGGCTCTTTTGGGGCCAAGTTTCCACTTTTGTTGCCTCATTTGCATTTCTATGTAAATATAGAAATGTGTAATATAGATAACCACAAAATCAGCTTGGAAGGTATAGCTATCCTATGTAAAGGTATCCAACAGAGCTTTGTGGTAACTCCTACTTACTATTGCAAATTCTTTGTTGAGGATCATCTGCTCCACCAGTGAGGACTCATTGTGGAAGAGGTGAGGCTGCATGTGACTCCACATGTGGGGAAACCACCAGAACTCATCCACAGACTTCAACAGCAGGTCATCACCTTCATCTTCCTCTTCAGTTCCTGCAAAAGAAAGAAAAAAAAGATAATAGGAAAGGACCAGTAGGAAATGCCCATAATTGTTTTTTAATCACAGAAAAGGCTGACGTAAAAACCAATGTCCTCGGCCTGGGTACCTCACTGTGCCCCAGATTAGATTCTACCATATCTCAAAAGAAGTGAGGTAAATTACCATGGGCTGAGCTATCTCTTTCTGTTCCTGGCATGGTGTTAACTTGACAGTAGCTCAAAAAAGAATTAGTTTTTGAGGACTGATTTTTGTGCTGTGTAACTCTCTAGGAGTATTTAGAAGTTCAGGCTTCCCAGGTTGTACCCACATGCTTTGATCCTGCCAGCCACCATGTAGTTGTAGCTGGCTAAGGTAGCATCACAGACAGCTGTGTACCAGAGCCTTGCCAACCCCCTTTCAGCTCATGGCTGCTTCTTTATTAACCTTAGTAAATTGAAACCTGATAGTTTTGGGTAAAGTGTGAAACAAATTTACAGTAGTTGCAAAATGTAATTAGATGGAAAATACAAAGTTGTGATGGCTAAAGCTTTCCAAACAGTTCAGTGTTCAGTTTTTGCCTACTACAATCTTGAAGTAAAAAAAAAAAAAAACCAAAACAGAGTCCTGTGTTGATGAGGAGTGTCTGCTGCAGGCAGAAGCAACCATTTGTGGTTAGAACAAAGAAAACCTTCCATCTGAGAAATGCAACAGTGCTGCTTTTGCCATCTGCAGACATGTCTGTGGTACTTTGCTATATTTCAGCAACTTTATCTTCAAATTGCTTAACAACATTCAGGTTATTAGCAGCTTTTTTCTTGTTCCTTTACCATTTAAGTGCTTTTATGTAGCTTCAGTCACAAATATAGTTGTCAAAATCAGTTCAACTGATGCAAGCATCAGTACCTTGTCTTACAAGGCTTTCAATGTTTTGCAAAACTCACTGGAAGAGAATGCTCTGTGGATGTCACTGCTTACAGTGTTTACAGAGGCAGTGGCATGCAGAAGTGACTGCTTGGTGCATGCACATCAGCTCTTTAGTTTTCACTACTGCAGTGGTGTTTAAGAATGCTACTACACAAGGAGAGCTTTACTTGGAAACTTTCTCCTGGTGTCACTGAACCGTTTTATTCCACTTTTTGCAGCGCTCTGCAAGTTCTAAGAAAGCTGCTCCTGCTGGTGGGAGTGCTGCTGGAAACAGAAAACACCCTTGTTTTGTAGGTAATTCCTTCCTGAAAAGCAAGAGTTGGTGGCTGCTCTGTCTGTGAGTGCCCGCTCTTTCGTGCAAACCTTGTGTGCTGCTGCTCTCTTGCTTTTTGAGATTCACTTCCACTCACCCAGGCACATGGAAGGGAAATGTGATTGGGGGAAGAAACTTAACATAGGCTTTCAAAATAGGACAGGAAAGAAAAGGATAGGAGTTCGTGAAGCTATTGAAGATTTCTTTGGTAACATAAAGGTAGAAAACTTAAGGTAGGGATGAAGAGGGGGTGGGAAAAAAAAAGCCTTTATATATTTAAAGAACTACAATCAGTCTGTATAAGTTTTAGGTCAAAGTATAATGTAGTGCCTCATTAATGTTTAAGGTAGAGCATGGTTCTTGAAATTATTTTAGTATAAAAAAGTGTATTTTGGAATCCTGATTCTTTTCCTACCCATTTCTTTGTAAACTTAGATGCAACTACTTGTTAAATATGAGACTTTCCAGGTTAAACAAAACCAACTCCCCCCTGTGAGGGCAGAGCTGAACCACAAAGGTTGGAAGTTTAACATGTGGTGATGGTGTCACTTTTGAGCATAATTTTCTTTAGAAGCCTTTGAAAAGAATATTGTTTGATTTGATAAATTCTTAAGTAGTGCTATTTGCAGTAAGCCTCCTTCAAGGGATTAATGAAGCATTGGGTGAGTGCTTATATTGTTTAAATATGTTTGCTTAATCCCTCATTTAGACTGGAGGCAAAACAAAGGATTTTGAGGTTTGAATTTCTCTTACTCGTAGCATTCTTTATGTTAAAATGTCTTCATTTTAACATGAAATCTGAAAAATACAGGAGCCCTGCAATCAAGGAGCTGAACACAGATCTACTCTGAGATGCAGTATGCACTTTACACAAGTAGGTAATAACTCAGAGTTCATTTGTGAATAACAAATAATTCCATATCTTAAAACTACAACCATAATTTAAAGGTCTCTTCTGAGCTCAGAACTGAAACAAAGTTCGAAGCTGCTATCAAGAATCTAAAGCAGCATGGCCAGCAGGTCAAGAGAGGTGGTTCTGTCTCTCTGTTCTGGTAATGCCTCATCTAGAGTACTGGGTCCAGTTTTGGAGCCCTCAGCACAGGAAGGACATGGACCTAATAGAGCAGGTCCAGAGGAGGGCCATGAAAATGATCAGAGGGCTGGAGCACCTCTGCTATGAGGACAGGCTAAGGGCACTGGGGTTGTTCAGCCTGGAGAGGAGAAAGCTCCATGGAGACCTGATAGAGGCCTTCCAGTAGTGGAAAGGGGGCTGCAGAGGGACTGGTTCCAAAGGCTAGCAGTGACAGGATGAAGGATGATGGTTTGAAACGTGAGATGATGAGATTTAGAGTGGATGTTAGGAACTTGGCCATGAAGGTGGTGGGACACTGTAACAGGTTACTCAGGGAGGTAGTTGAGGACCCATCCTTGGAGATAGTTGAGTTCTGGCTCAAAAAGCCTCTGAGCAACCTGATCTAGTGCAGAATGTCCCTGCTGACCTTTGGAGGTCCATCTCAACCCATACCATTCTATGATCTTGTATATCTTCAGCATATATCCTGAGAACCTCTTAATTTCTGTTGGCACAGAACAAACAAATAGAAAAAGTTTGCTGAAACTGCATAACTAACAGGATCTACTCTTCTTTTTGCTACTAGTGCTGAGTTTAACAGCATCACAGAAAGGAAAGGTGGTGGTGAGAAAATGAGCAGCAAGGCTGGTGTGTCAGCTATTGTCTTTGTGTACAGCCATACCAACCAGAATTGGTATTTCTAGTACAGATGTCAGCAACATCTTCTGATGAAAATGTATGACTGTTTAGTCTGCCAAAACATGCCCACGCTCATCTCCCTCCTGTAGCTTTAAAATTATTCAGGTTTGGGAACGGAGAGCAAAAATCACACATCAGGGAAGTCAATAAGGCACAGCAGTTGCAGTGTGCTAATAAAACATGTTGAATATCGGATGCTGAAAACCTCTCTGGGCAAACCAGCCACATTTACAGTAATTAAAGAATACCTTTCCATGCTTTATTTATAATGAGTCAATAAAGTATATATTGCACAGAGAATACTTTGAAACCTTTCCACTAAGTTGATGTGACAAAATGCCACCACCAACTTGTAAATGAAGTGTTCACTTCAAAACTTGGACGCATCGCTAAGTGCAGGCAGCAGCGGCTCTCTTAATGGAAACAGTGACATGATTCAACTCATTAAGTAGTTCTGGGCTATTTTTGTAAGCTTGGAGAGTCTTAACAGGGCAGGCACATAGATACATTCTCCTATTTTCTCTATCAGCCTGAAATTGGTCAGCTTTAGAGGAACTAGGCAAGAAAATCTGTGACGGCAATCTGGAGGCTGTTGGCATGAATGAAAGAAAAATGCATTGGCAGGTGAAGGGGTTGATTCTGGGGAAAAGGCTGCGTGTTTGGTGCCAGCCACATTTCTGCCAGTCAGCATATTCATAATAAAGTATGCCTTTCTCCACTTCCTCCCCTCTGAGTTATCTCTCTCTGCAGTGGACACTGCAATGGCCAATGCCAGCTTTGCTCTGTAGATGGCCACAACCAAACATCCTTGTGTGAAGCAGCTCTGAGCCTTGGGCTGTTTTCTTTTATTTTGCTGTATTATGTGTGTGTCCAATTAATCTCCAGAAGGAATAACGGCACAGGCAGGTCAGGATGGAGTGAGGAGAATACAAGAGCTCTGTCTCCAAAGCTGCTCTCTAATCACAGGTCTGCCACTGCCTTGTTATATGACTCCAGGCAAGCAATTCCACCTCTCTCTCCCTCTCATTTTTCTCAGGCTCTCCAGCCTGTGTCTTAGTGAGCAGCAGTTGCTTAGCATTTCGTGCTTGCACAAGGGGAAAACAGCTTGGACTTTGAAAGCAACAGAGATACATAATTTTGGTTTCTTTCTCTCTGCTCATCTCTCAAACGCTTCCTCATCTCCCTTCGTCACGAGGTCTGCATAGTTCCCAGCTTTTAAATGTGCCCTCCCATCCTCTTGTTGCTGCAATGCCACCTTCTCAGCTTCCCTGTTGTTGCCCAGTGAGTGGCTTTAAATGTGGTCGAATGGGGATTTTGGAGCTGGTCTTCAACGCTGGGAAGGGTATGGAGTTTGGAAAGGACGAGGACAGGAGGGCTCTGCTTTAAAAGGAATGTCTGAGTAAGTTTAGAGTCCTGCACCTTAGAGAGGAAAGTAGCTCCATTGAGAAGGTCCCTGGAGCCCTGACAAACAAATTATCCACAGGCAAGCAATGTGCCCTTGTGGCCAATGCCAGTAGTCTCCTGGGGTGCATTAAGAAGAGTGTGGCCAGCAGATCAAGGGAGATTCTATTCCACCTCTACTCTGCCCTGGTGAGACCAGATCTGGAGTATTGTGTCCAGTTCTGGGCTCTCCAGTTCAAGAGGGACTGGGAAATACTAAAGGGAGTCTAACAGAGGGCCATGAGGATGATTCAGTGACTGGAACAGCTGTGTTATGAGGAAAGGCTGAGACTTCGGACTGTTGAGCCTGGCAAAGAGAAGGCTGAGAAGGGATCTTATTAATAATAAATATCTGAAGAATGGATGTCAAGAACGGGCCAGCCCCTGTTCAGTGGTGCTCTGGGATAGGGTAAGGGGCAACAGACACAAACTGGAACGCAGGAGATTCCACTTTAATGTGAGAAAAAGCTTCTTTATTGTGAGGCTGCTGGAGGCCCCGAGCGGGCTACCCAGAGAGGTTGTTGAGTCTCCTGCTCTGGAGAATTTCAGGACCCATTTGGATGCGTTTTTGGGTGATCTGGCTTTGGCTGGGGGGATGGACAGGGTGATCTCCAGAGGTCCCTTCTGATCCCCACTGTTCTATGCTTCTATGTCCTTTGCTTTAGCAGTACTAGGGAGCAGCATTGTTCAGTGGCAGCAAAGGGAAGCCTGAGTGGAGGTGCAGCTAAGTGTTTAAGAAGGCAAGGGAGGAGTNGAGAAGGCTGAGAAGGGATCTTATTAATAATAAATATCTGAAGAATGGATGTCAAGAACGGGCCAGCCCCTGTTCAGTGGTGCTCTGGGATAGGGTAAGGGGCAACAGACACAAACTGGAACGCAGGAGATTCCACTTTAATGTGAGAAAAAGCTTCTTTATTGTGAGGCTGCTGGAGGCCCCGAGCGGGCTACCCAGAGAGGTTGTTGAGTCTCCTGCTCTGGAGAATTTCAGGACCCATTTGGATGCGTTTTTGGGTGATCTGGCTTTGGCTGGGGGGATGGACAGGGTGATCTCCAGAGGTCCCTTCTGATCCCCACTGTTCTATGCTTCTATGTCCTTTGCTTTAGCAGTACTAGGGAGCAGCATTGTTCAGTGGCAGCAAAGGGAAGCCTGAGTGGAGGTGCAGCTAAGTGTTTAAGAAGGCAAGGGAGGAGTTTAAAAAAAATAATCTGAAAGACCAAAAATAAATGAAAAAAGAGACATAGTGCTGTGGAGAAATGGAGCAAAGAGAGAAAAGAGTTTTGAGGAGGAGGAGATATAAAAGCATCTAATCTTCCAGAGAATCACAGTGCAAGCATGCCACTTGTTCCTGCACAGAGTGTGAAAGGAGCAGGCTTTCAGTGCAGATTTCTTTCATCTTGTTTTCCTTTTATCATCCCTCCTGATTTCCAGGCCTCTGAGACAGATTGTCTTTACAGTCATAACACAATCTCGCGCATCCCATTCCAACGCTTCTGCCCCTTCAGAGGTTACGAGACAGGATTTTCCCCATCTTTTATATTTCATCATACCTATCGTACTGGGGAAAAAACCAACTCCTTAGTATGTCTTCTGTGAGATTGTAAAGGTCTGTTAGTATATATATAACCTTAAGATTTACTACTGCACATCTTTTAGAAAAGCACCAAGGGTGTCTACATGCTGCTGAGAAGCTCATCCATAGCATCCCCCATTTGGATGCTGAATTAAGACTGAAAGGGTGGAGCATGTATTTTCCACTCCTCCCCAAGGTGTGGAAGTCAAGGTGTTACTTAACAAGGGAATGTTTGAAGCTAGGTTTCAAATCCTGTCAGCTATTTAACTTGTAGCTACTTGAGAGCATGAAATTCCTTCTTACCTGTGTGGTAAAATTTTCCTGAAAATCCAAGGTTGAAGGTGAAATTTGCAACCTGAGTGCGCAGTAAATTTTGCGTCTCTAATAAGGCCTGAAATAAAGAAGAGAGGAACACGGATTTAGAACAATGAGTATTAAGTTTTGAAATTCCTCATTTTGAAACCTGTGTCCAGCTGAGGAGATACAAAAAAGGAAAATCTTGTGTAATGTGGCACATTGTATTTTGGGCTCATTCACCATAATATTCTCACAACAAAGGAGCTTAACTTGTTCTGTCAGGGTTCGATGTGGAGGATGTCCCTGCTCACTGCATAAGGGTTGGACTACATGACCTTTAGAGGTCATAGAATCAGAATAGTAAGGTTGGAAGGGACCTCAAGGATCATCTGGTTCCAACGCCCTGCCATAGGCAGGGACACCTCCCACTACTACAGGTCACTCAAGGCCTGGTCCAACCTGGCCTTGAACACCTCCAGGGAGGTTGTGGAGCACAGAATCACCCAGATTCAAAGATCAAAGATCACATTGGGTGATTCTGTGCTCCACACCCTCCCTGGGCAACCTGTGCCAGTGTCTCACCACCCTCACTGTAAAGAACTTCCTCCTAACATGCACTTTCAATCTCCCCTCTGCCTTTCCAGCCCAAACCTTGCTATGATTATATGACGGTTTAGCAATGCTCACAATAGTACTTAAGTACCAAAGCCAGCTCCTGGCTCTGTAAACTGGACCAAGATACTAAACATTGCTTGCAGTGACTCACGGCAGTACTTGAATCCAGCCATTCAGTAGCAACAATATACTAAGTCACATGTGCTTTGGGTTAGTAATTAGACTTGATAGTATGTACTTAAAACTCGAAGTAAAATCAGGAATGCTACTTGCTGTCCAGTTGTGGAGGTGTTGGGATTTACTTACCCGCAGAAAGAGTTTTGCTTGTGTCTGAATACCAAGTACAGGCTTAAGTGTGAATGGGGCAAAGCTCCAGTTTTGACTGATGGCAAAAGTAGCATCTATGTCAGAAGTAAAATCTTGGTTTGTTTTTAGTCTTTTCTCCAAGCAAAGACGAGACCAATCCAAATGGAATGGAGGAAAATGATACTGTTTGCAGAAGACATAGATGTAGTCTTGACCACTTAGCCATTCTTTTTTGCTTGAACATATTTTCAACCACCAGAGAAAGGGAAAAGATGGTTCAGCCTGTGTGAGCTGTCTACATTTACTGTTAGCTGTCAGCTCTGCACTGCTGCTAAAGATAGTCCTTGCTGCACAGATCTCTGTCCACCTTCAATCACCAGCCCACATAATTTGGACGTCTTACATGTGTGAGATGGATAGTGCATTTATCTCCCTCTTGGTCTTGCCAATGTTGAATGGGCTATAAGCTCTATTTTCATCAATTTTCCGTGTCTCCATTATGTGGCTCTTGAGAACTTTCCCCATTATCTATTAATAACGTTTCTATTGATTGAATGTTCATGTTCTTGCACAGTTCAAAGACAAAATGGATGCAGTGGTGTGCACACAGTCTGAGTCCAGCTAATGTTTCCTTTCACTTGGAAAAAATAATGTTTTGTGTGCTCATTAGCACTTTCACTTAACATCACAGGAAAATAGCTTTAATTTTTGCCCAGCTCACTGGTTTAATTAAAAGCCCAGCACCACCAGCAGACTCTATTTGTGACCATACACCAAATGTGTCACCAGCCCAGAGTAAATGATGAACCCGGGGATTAAACAGCTGAGATGCAGATTGATGGCCTGTGCAGTCCTGCTCCAGAGCAGAGCTGAACTAAGCAGGTCAGGTTTCTGCAGTCTCATGGTTTATCATATTTCCTTTACGCTGCAGTGGGTTGGGAGGTGCTGTCGGCTCCTGTCAGCATTTGCTGTAGGACATTAACTGCTAAAGGTGTTGACTCCCTCCTTATTAGCAGGTATTTGGGCACTGCACGTGCTGGAGCACCAGCCTCTTCTGAAGCACTGCTTGCTAAGAGACAGCAGGCGTGTGCCAGGCAGCTTGGGAGTGGAGTACAGAAGACTGTCAGACAGAGTGTGTCTGCCTTCATCTTTTAAATAGAAACATCTACTGGGTGGTAAGGAAGATGTAAAGTGAAATGGTTATCAGCTACAACAGTCACCAAGCAAATTCCTTTTCCTGCTAAAGGAAATAAAGTGATCTATGGACAGTGAATCTGCCTGAGCATTAAATATTAAGATAGCAGCATGGTTTCCAGCCTATCTTGCCAGACATTTAATAAGTTGATTATTTCAGTGCTGTGACAATTTCACATGTGGGATCATATTTACATAATGCACGATGACTCTATGTTGCTCAAATGTAGACTCTTGGAGATCAAACCACTTAGCTAAGACATTGAGGAAAATCCTCAGCTGGTAAAAACTGGCACTGAATTAAAGCCATTAAAGTCAGAAGCATAGAATGGGAGTCATTATATTTTAGAGTGTAGTTTTGCAAGCTATCTAGAGCATTTTATATATGTTGAGAAAGACTGATGGGCTGAGCAAAATCAATTAAACTTTTGAGGAAAGGCTGTCTTGAGAAATTGCTACCACTTACCATACAGGGTAAGAAGGCATGTGAAACAAACATCATTTTATCACTTGATTTTTTTTCTCTCTGGTTTCCCATCTCAAGATGACAGAACTGCAGCATAGGCAGAAGCCTTCCAGCTCATTGAGGCCTCATTAAAACCACATAGGGAGGATTAAGATGTAGATCCTGTGACCTGCAGTCCATCAGGCATTTTTCTCTGTCTAAAGGGCAAATCTGTCACTCAACTGCATTTGGCTTGATCCTAAATAATTTTTTTTTTTTGGCATTGCTATTTCCATATATGCTTAAAAATTCACATAATGTACAGCTAGACTTTTTTTTTTTTTTTTTTTTTTGTGACCTCACCTCATTTTAATACTAAGAAGATATTGTCAGTTAGGTCAGTCCAAACTTATTTTGTCACTTGCTTGTTTATAGAGGGGGAAGGTTAACATCTTTGAAACTCTTGGTTTAAACCAGTCTGTTGAGGTGATCAGGATCTGTCTCCCTTATTTATAACGGGGAGCATGCTGACTTCACTGGTCATTTTGTCCAGTAAAGAATAAGAACTTTTGTCTCCTGTAGGTAGAGACCTTAGGAGTGCACAGAAAAATTCCTCAGCAGAAGAGCAGGCAGCTTCCATCTTTTAAACTAGAGCAGGGTAGATTTAGGTTGAATATTAGAAGGAAGTTCTTCATGATGAAGAATGAAATACTGGAAGATGTTGCTCGGGGATGTAGTGGAGGCCTCATACCTGGAGACATTCAGGGTCACATTTGATGGGACCCTGAGCAACTTGATCTAGTTGGAGATGTCCCTGCTCACTGCAGGGGGCTTCGACAAGATGACCTTTGAGGATGCCTTCCAAACTGCTGCATGCTATGATTCTGCAACTCTTCTGTCACCCCTCTCACACTTTCTTAGATGAGTGAAGCTCTGCTTGTGTGCCTCTTTGTGGGGATGATTGCCAGCTCTGCTGCTTGGGCAGTTCTCCAGCTCCTGAATGGTGCAGGGCAGAGGAGCAGCACATCCCTGGCACCAGTGCCAGAAACCTCTCGGGGACCCGTGCAGCCTTCAAGTGAGGTGGAAGGCATTTATTTGATTCTGAAGAGGTTTGCAGGATGGAGAAGGGCTATTGAATTTGCACAGCTGGAAACCCTCCTGAGGGCCAGGTGCAACCACAGCAATTCACGCTCTGCCTGCTCCTGCTCTGCTGTCCCCAGCTCTCCTTGGCAGCTCTCCTTCCTTGTCCCATCCCTGTCCCCATAGTGAGCCTGACCTTGGGTCTTTGCTGGCTTTGCTGTGGGAGAAAGGGTAGGAACTGCCCATGAATACAGCAGAAAAAAAAAATTCATATAGAGGAATGTAAGTTGGGGAGCAGGGGGGAAGGGCATGAAAAATCTTATTTGATGAAGGAGATTTTTTTTCTCTTAGATATTTCACCTCACCACAGTATTTAAGTTCTATCTGGCAGGGTTTGTCTTTTCCTCAGTGTCAGCGGGATTAGACTTTTTTCCTCTGGATACTGAGGCTTAAAAGAGCTGTAAGTGAAGAAAAGCTGCTTGCATGTGAAAATACAATCGGCATCTCCCCTCTGACTCACAGGGTACGCGGAGGCGAGAGCTGGAACTCACTGGTGTTTGATTTCTGGGCAGTTAGATAGATCATGCTAAGTAATTATCACTCTCCATCAAAAGAACTTGCACCCAGACACACAGACGTGTCTCAGTGCCAGGCTAAGCAAAATGTGGTGTGGTTTGTTTTGGTTTGGTTTTTTTTTAAAGCAATCCAAGCTGTTCTTTCAGATAGAAACCTTTAATTGCCTGGAATCTCTCAAAACTTCTGGACTTCATTTTATTAATTGATTCTTTGTTTTGTCAGCGAGGCTCCTCTCTGTGACATCCACAAGATCTGTTTTTTGGGTTTGGGGTTGGTTTGGTTTTTTTCCCCTTTACATTGCATTTGTGTTCAGCAGCTTTTACATTCATCCACATAATTACCTTTTGTAGGTTTGAAGTTGCCGTGTCTTTATTCTCTGTAATTGGTGCATCTATTAAGAAGCAGCGATATTTGCCTGCTCTGTCCTTGTTAATTATAACTCTATCCTTCATTTACATAATAAACTTTTTGGGGCAATTTCTGCAGTAACATTTCATGCCTAATAGGAAGCAATTTGCTTTCCTTTATTAAGCATATTAAAACTTCATGCCCCAGACATCATTGACTGTAAACATTTGATTCTGCTCAAATTTAATGCACCAAGGCATTTTGCTCTGCCATATTAGGTTTATTTATGTGCCATGTTCTGGATTGTTAGCTGCTAATGAGACTTCAGCTCCTATTGCTCTAAGGCCTGAACACTAACCTCATTTTAATGAGTTCATTATTTGCTGCCTTCTGAATGGAAGACAACAAATTTTCCTTTTAATTAAAGGTCAAAACACCTCTGGCTAAGGAAAGCATAGAGGTTATCAAATCCTTAGAGAAGGTAAAAGAAGGACTTTTTCTGATCTTGATGGCAAGCATGGGCAAGCCAGGCTGAGGCAGAAGGTGTTTCTCTGGGGACCACAACTCCAAATCTAAGCTAAGTGATAACAACACTAAGATGTGGTAGTAGTTCTCCCAAGACACGGTTAAGAAAAAAACCAACCCAACTCCTGAAAATCAGCCAAAGTAATTAAAGAGGCTTTACTCCTAACCCAAAGGTCTGCGTGGATCAATATTACTGCTAAAGCCTGAGCCCTTCTTTGCATGTGCAATGATTTGTAGGGTGCAGAGGACAGATGCCAGATTAATTGAGCTAACAAAAATTAATCTCATGTTTCTTAGCAGGAAAAGTGAGGCAAAAGCGATTGATATCGGGGGCTGTTGGTAGTGAGGCAGAGGTTTCATGTAACTGTCTTTGTGTAATGCATGTAAAGGGGGTTGGTGATCAGCCCTTGCTTGGAAAATAGAGAGTGGCAATTTTAGTCAGACCAAACAGAGGTAGTACACAGATCCTTGTCCTTTGTTTAGCATTTTATACCTGGGCACATCTTAAAGGCAGGTTTCTAAACCTTGGTTTCTGTGCCTCCCATTCAAGAAGCTGCTCAAGTTGCAGCAGGAAGGGTAGCTGGGGAAGAAGGAACCAGCTGATGAAAACTTCAGGTTTTGGAGGCAAATCCTAACAGTTTGTGAAACTCAGACATTGTAGAGCTGTCCTGCTACAGGCTCTAAACATTATTTCTGTAAACCTGAATTCTTGTAGGTGTTTCAGGGACCTTCTCAGAAGCTGCTAATCACCTTCAAAAGCATCAGGAGAACCTGGAAGGGCCACAAGATTTGTAGGACCCAGTGCTCCCTCCAAGCGGAGCAGGAAGCCCAGTGTCTTGTTCAGGCTCTTGTCATACGTGTGGCCTTCCAGAGGCAATACTGTGAATGTGAATTCTGGGAACCAACAAAAACTCCACATCTTGGAGGTTCCTGTCTCTGGGATCACAGTGCTCAAGGAATCCAGTCTGTTAGGGCACTCCACTAAGAAGAGCCGGCTAAGGAAACATGATGCCAGCTTACCGCATAGTCTGTCCGTGAGGACTGCCCAATGTGGAGGGCAGATGAGAAGGGGCATCATTCTTCATGCAGTTTGGAAAGAGGGGAAGCTTGATATTTCTGCTTTTTGGTGTTACTGTAATTTCCTGTCATCATGAATTATTTTATTTCCACAGGCTCATTCTAGGAAGTGTTTCTGGCACAGGAGGATGTGCCAGTGTCTGGCATCCCAGGCCTACGTGGCCAAGGTTATGTTGCTGTGTGTGAGGGATATGAGTGAGAAGCTTGTCAAAAATGAGTTAAGTTGCCATTAGTCAAAGTCATCATTGATTTGAGAATGGATCCTACTGCTGGGCAGTGATTCCACTGCTGCAGGTACTGCTTTCCTTTCACTTGCTGTGCATAACAGACCTATCTATATATCTGCTCATGCTATACACATCACTATTTATAGGTGCTCTAAACTGTGTGCCAAGGTAGATGTTGGTTGCAGTAAATCTGTCTCTATATGATGTTTATATCCACTGCTTAGTAAACAGGATTTTTGCCTGGGGTGGGTTGCCTAGAGAGGCTAGGGAATCTCCTTCCTTTGAGCTATGATCTGATTTAATTTTGAAGTTCCCTCTGCTTTAAGCAGGAGCTTAGACTGGATCACCTCTAGAAATCCCTTCTAGGCAAAATTATTTTAAGATTGGATGAAAATTTTTCCCTACCTTTTTCACTTCAAGACAGGTTTCTCAGGCTTCTATGGTACATACTTGTTATTAACAGCAAGAATTCTTTTAACACACTAATTCCTAACATCTGTCCTTAATGCTTCTGCAATTATATAGGCCTGAAGTTCATTCCCGAGTGATTCTCTGCAGCAATTTGCTTGTGGTCTGTGGGAAGCTGGAGGACTACAAAGTGGTAGTTTTGCTCTTGACTTCCAGCAGAAAATTTGTAGAAGGAAAAAAAAGCAAGGAATACTCTCAGCAATGTTTCTTTCCACTGCAAGCAGCTGCTGTCAGGCTGTGACTTTTTTGATTGCCTCTTTCTGCTCTTGCATCCTCTCTGAAATCTGTGCTAGGGAGAAAAAAATATGATAATGTGGTTTTGGCAGTCTTCAAAGCCAGTGCAACCTTCACAGGACTATTAAGAAATAGTAATAATCACAGTAGCCACCAAAAAGGGTGTTGTGAAATAGCTAGTCACAATTTTTCTGATAGGAAAACTAAATTAAGAACAAAATGAAGTGATGTCTAACCTGACACCACTGACAAGGGCACTGCAAGACTGGGACTACAGGTTCCTGAGTTTCAGCTCTTGGCTTGGAGCACAAATATTTGCCATAAGGGGGACAATCAAATTGACTCTATTTGCACTTCTTAAAGCACAACTTGGTGAGGGATTTATAAATCTAGTAAGGCTGAGTCATTGATTTCTGCATGGTGAGGATTTCAGCCCACTGAGTGTGCACAGAACAGAATTTTAATAGAAGATTCTTTAATATTACAGTGCAGGAAATATAACAAATTCACATTATTGACTTACTGGCTAGAGAGGCTGGAAAGACATGAACCTGCTGGAGTGGGTCCAGAAGAGGGACACAAAGATGATCAGAGGATCATCTCTGAGCTGGAGCACCTCTCCTATGAAAGCAGGCTGAGAGAATTGGGGCTGCTCAGCCTCGAGAAGAAAAGGCTCCAGGGAGACCTTAGAGCTACATTTCAGTATCTGAATGGGACTTACAGGAAGGCCGAGGAAGGACTGTTTAGAAGGGCTTGTGGTGATAGGATGAAGGACAAGGGTTTGAAACTGGAGCAGGGTAGGTTTAGGTTGGACATCAGGAGGAAGTTCTGCACAATGATAAAACACTGAAACAAGTTGCCAGGGATGTGGCTGAGGCCCCAATCCTGGAGACACTTGAGATCAGACTTGATGAGACTCTGGGCAGCCTGATCTAATTTGAGGTGTTCCTGCTGACTTCAGGGGGCTTGGGCAAAATGACCTTTGAGGATCCCTTCCAACTGAATGCAATCTGTGAATTTTGAAAGGACTCTAAGAGTGCAAATCAGTCAGATACTTAATGGGATTTTGAACTCACTATTTACCCTGTGCCCAAAACAGCTGGAACAGGTGTTCACCAGCCCTGGATCAGTGTGCAGAGCTGTCAGCCCTCACATATTCAAATCCCTCTTAAGCCACTTTTCAACCAGAGTGTTACACAAATGATGTCTTTGCCAGTGCTGGCTGCAGATCTCCCAGCACCACCATTGAAGGCAGCAGGGCTTTGGCTATCACTCTGCCTTCTGAGCGATGAGACTTCACTGCTCCTTGTCTTTCTTTCTGCAAAGCCCAATGCTAATCTATGGTGCCACAGAAATAATTGCTAAAAAGGGCTCTGATGGTGCTGAAGGCAACCAGCTCTGTCTGCAGATCTGATTTTTATTATAGAGCTATTACTTGAGTCTGTGAGCATGACCCTGGAGCTGCTGTCTGAGCATGAGGTCTGAGAGGATACGTGGCTTTATTTGAAGGAAGAAAAAAACATGTTTTGCCATCATGTGTAATGTGTTTATGGTGAACAGAAGAAGGCAGTTTTCCTTTGAGTGGACTACACAGTTTATCAGATCTAATTCTGCTGCGTCTGCTCTTCCTCTGTCCTAAAGTCAGAAAACTACCAGGAGTCTAATTGTACTTAATTTAGTACAGAAGAATGTGCCTGTTTGAGGAAAGGTTCATCTGAATGAGATGAATGGGGTGAGACTGCCCCAAATTCACTAGCTGCTTATGACTAACTGGCTAATAACATCACTTCAACTCAGAAGGTGCCTGTTGGTGAAGTATTATAGAACAGATGATGTTGTGACAGTGACACACAGCCCAGCAGTGAGAGCACCTTGACCTTGAGATCACACATGTGGGTGTATGTATAGAAACAGCCATGGCAATTATTCAATCTCTCTTCCTGGAAGAAGGAATTCAGAGCTAACTACTTGTTAGGAGATCCACCGAAAAAAGATAACCTCAGATGAGGAGCAAGGGGATAGTCTATCAGGACAAAAAGTATAAATTCAAAATAAAGAGCATTAATAACAAGTGAGGCTTATTTTAACCAGCTCCGTATAGATGAGTAAATACAATTACTTCCACTTCTCCAGCAGCATCTGACTGGGAAGATCAAAGGCATTAGGCAGTGTGGTGAGCAGCCACAGGACCTGCTACTGGGACTGTGGGAGCAGAGCCTAGCTGCAGTGGTTTCCTGCCAGCAGTGATTGCTGCTCTGGGTCGGTGTTACCCACCGGAAAGATTTACAGCCTGTGTGGGAAATCACTGAGGGTCTTTAACATAAATCACTACTGACTCTGGAGGAATATTTTTAAGGAATGCTAACTAAATCTGCTGATAAATCCTGCAAGGGAGAAAAACCAGCATGTGGCCGAGCAGAGAATGTTCCCTGTGGCTGGGGTAGACACAGCCCAGTGGCACCAGCCCTGCTGCTGACCAAGGTCTGCCCTACAGGTTGCGTACAGCAGGAATGGGATCCAAAGTGAAGGGGTTTAGAACTAATTTCTTATCAACTCTGATTTTTTAAAAAGCTTAAATATTTTCAGCAAAATAAATCTCTGGAAGTTGAAGTGTTAGCATGAGAGAGACCAGAAAGGCATCATCTAGCTCAGATCAATCACCAAAAAAAACCCTAAAATAAGCACTGAGCAGAGAAAGCATCTCGAGGCTTTAACAGGACAACATCGAGATTTGAAACAGTAGCTTAATAAAAAATTCATGTCCAGCAGTCACGATCCTGCTGCAGCAAAGTGTGTTGGTGTCATTGCTTGTGCTGCATGTTGCTATCAGCAAAACACAGAGACTGGTGTTGACAATTCCACTCAAGTACTGCCTGGGCTGTGCCAGGAGGAGATCAAAGCATCTCCTCCTTTGGTACAATAATACATAGTAAAGGACAAGAAACATTACCAGCTATGTTTTCTTGTAGCTGTCTGCCTATTTTTTTTGTTTCTCGGTTGTTCAGAATTGCTTCTTGAAGGAAAAAAACCCAACAATAAGAAACTTCCAACCTGTGATAGGTGAGCACTCAGTTGTTATAAATTATTTAAGGGCTGGGCTAATGGAGGCTACCTTATTTATCTTCTTTAATTTATGGATTTGGCTGTACCAGGATTTAATCAGAGTGGTTTTCTGCTCTTTTACTGCCCTAGGAAGTAATCTACTTGAGTAACCTTGTCATAAAATAAAAATTCCTTAAAATTCTCATTATAGACATTTATCTCCAAATTCTCCTATGAGCAGCCCCAAATTCCTGCTTTAAATTTACTGCTGAAGACCTAACTGAAATACACCCTTTGTGGTGGAATTAAGCTTTTTTTTTTTTTTTTGTTTTTTTAGGACACATTCAATCATAAAAGAGAGATTGGAACTGAGGTGATATATTCAAAATTCAGATCTGTCCTTCACTTTCCAGAGTGGGTGTGTTTGTGTGATGATGGATAAAACCAGTGGCTTCAAGAAGGTGCCACCGTGTGTGTGAATGAACAGCTTCTAAAACTCAGGAAGGCAGGGAGTACAAGAAAGCCACAGCACCACAGCAGTTAAACATAGAATGCTAAGGTTGGATTTTAAAGGCAATGCCATAAAATGATAGAAAGGCTCAGGCAATAGGATGGCTTGGTAGGAAACTTCTATCACTCAGTTTGCCCTGGTGGTACTGGGGAGATGTCCACCTTTGGCTCAGCTATTCTGGAAAGTACAGTTGGCAGAATCTTGACAGATAAAGATGTGCTTTAAAAAATCACTAGGATTGAGTGCTGCTTTTTAATATTTTTGAGATGTTTGATACTTGTCTAGCAGAGCTTAACCTTTTTGACCCTTCTTCTTGACGCTGTCTTGCATTATCTAGGGAGCTCACTTCAGTGTTTTGATTGTTTGATAACCGGAATTGGAAGTTTCTGTAAAATGAAAAGGGAATTGCACGGCAAATGCTCTTTACACCACGCTCATCTCTTTTACCAGAGGTCACACTACTTCTGCCACCCCCACATCCTTCAAGTTTAGAGTTGAGGGAGATAAAGATTATTTTGTTCTCTGGGATGGGTTCGAATGCCTTCTGCCTCAGAAAATCCTCTTGCTTACCACTGCTTTGTGATCACTCCCAGACTGAGGAAAGCATAGTCCAGAGAAGGAAACTGGAAGATCCAAAACAAAATAGCAACACCTGTGGTAAGTCTCTACTCAGTCCTGTTGAATAGAAACATTAAAGACCAATGTGTTCTCTAGTACAGTCAAGGCAGATCACCAGATCATAGAATCATAGAATGGTAAGGTTGGAAGGGACCTCCAGGATCATCCAGTTCCAACCCTATACTATAGGCAGGGACACCTCCCAGTAGTACAGGTTACTCAAGGCCTCATCCAACCTGGTCTTGAACACCTCCAGGGAGGTTGTGAAGCACAGAAGCACAAAGATCAAAGATCACGTTGGGTGATTCTGTGCTCCCCAACCTCCCTGGGCAACCTGTGCCAGTGTCTCACCACCCTCACTGTAAAGAACTTCCTCCTAACATCCAGTTTCAATCTCCAAGCTGAGGCTGACAAATTTGCAGTCAACCATTTCAGAGGTTAATGGTCTCAAGCTGTAACAGGGCAGGTTTAGGTTGGATATTAGGAAAAAATTATTTGTATGAAGAGTGGTCAAGCATGGGAACAGGCTGCCCAGGGAGTCACTGCTCCTGAAGGTGTTAAAGAAATGTGTGGCCATGGCACTTCACAACATGATTCTTTGGACTTGATCTCAGAGGTCTCTTCTAACCTGTATGATTCTGTGATTCCATTCATTACTCTTACATAAAACTAGGGAGTTTTATGTAAAATTGAGACCAAATCTCTCTAAGAGTCGGAGGGAAGACTTCAGGTCATAGATGTACAGTTAAAAAATATTACCACAGCTTTCCAAATAGTAGGAAAATAACACTTAGAGCAAAACTGAAGCACTGGTCATCTTCAGATCCCTCTGGATTAGAGATCTGAAAAAACCTCAGCTCTACAGCCTTGAGAAATTGAAGAGATGCAATTCTCAAAAAGCAGTAAGGAGTCTTTCAGCTCTTCCAGTGATTTCCTAAGAAGGAAACTTCTGCTAACGGAAGGCATTTCTACTGGCACCACAAGCCAAGGCAGGTTCAGGGGCAGCAGCTAAATCTAGGCTCCTGCTGGTTATGACAGGTGATGCTGGATGAGTTTCCACACCTTGTGTTATTTATCCTAATGTTCCCCTTTGGCCTTCCCAGCCTAACCTTACATAGCTGCTCCTGGCAAGCCAGCCCATCTCAAGCCCCCTGAGGAAGAGGACCAGCTTGCCAGCCTCTGGAGGAGACCCTGACCAAGGACAGTAGCTACTCCCTCCCCTTGCCAGTGGAAAGTCTGGTAGGGAATTTCAACCACCAGAGAGAAAAAAGGGTCTGGATGAATTTCTGACCATCTGATGGAGCTCATCCCTTTCTAGGTAGTGCTGAATCATTCTTGACAGAGGTGACTTATCCCCAGGGCTTCCAAAACTGCTTCTGACAAACAACCTTTTTTGGTATTGAAATGCATTGAATCTCCCCAAGCATCATGCCTCTGAGAAGTATTTCCTGCTAGAAAAGTAATTCTAGTGCTCTCCTCAAGCTCCCCAGCCCTGATCTTCTCAATGATACAGGCTGAAAGCTATGCTATGCCCTAAGCACACAAAGTGAATTATTTGGAAGGGAGAGTAAACATTTCTAGCAAGCATATTTTAATCAGAGAGTGTTTACTGATGTCTTTTAGGCAATGTTTTCCTGGCTGCTTGGAAGAGAATGGGAATGTAATTTTGAGATTTCTTATTCTTCTCCCCAGCTTATAATATGCTAGCACCTGCTAGCACCTAAATCTTCCCTCTTTCAGCCTAAAGCCATTACCCCTTGCTCTATCACTGTAAGCTTATGCACTGGCATAACAAAGAATATTGTCCCATATATCAACAGAGGAAAGGGAGGACAGGTACCTATGGAAGTACAAGGTTCAGCCAGGCATCTTCCCCCAGCACATGTAGTCAATTAAACAGCTTCAAATGGTTTTCCTCTAGCCTGGCAAACATTCAAATGATGTCCTACCATCCTATTGTACTCTCATGTCAATGAATGGGCTTTGTATTGCCTGAGGAAAATGCCCAGTGTGATATGGAGGGACTCTTTGGCTGTAACCCCTAACGTAAACCGTAACAATGATGGCAAGAAAGCAATAAACTCCTTTTTCTAAAGACAATTTATCTTGCCTTATGGCTTAGTCCACTGTAGTATCAGCTATTGGCAAGTAAGGGATGGGAAAGGAATCTCCTCTTGTCCTTCAGGGAGGACAAGACACTGGAACAGGTTGCCCAGGGAGGTTGTGGATGCTCCTTCGCTAGATGTGTTCAAGACTAGGTTGGATGAGGCCTTGAGCAACCTGACGTGGTGGAAGATGTCCCTGCCCATGGCTGGGAGGTTGGAACTCGATGATCTTTAAGGTCCCTTCCAACCTAAACCATTCTATGACTCACAGAATCTGAGAAGCAGTGGCAGAGTGGGCCGAACCTAGGTAATTTCACATCTAAGTCTCAGCTGAGATGCTGATCTTTGGGAGTTTCTAAACCTGCTTTTGGCGTCATCAACTCCAAATGTTCCCTTATATTAAGCAAACAAATGACAAGCTGCCACTGGTCTGAGGCTTCACCTCTTGTTGATGAGATTTGAAATGTACCTGAAGGCTGAGAGTAAATCCCCTCTGGTCTGTGACAGAGCTGCTCTATAGCAGCCACCTTGCCACAGTCACAGCAGTGATGGGTACCTCTGATTTCCTGATCATGTACTGGCAGCATCTGCCTGCTTGCCAGAGAAATAATAGTGCAAGCAGATGGGAAACCTTATTCCCTTTCCTAATAACAAATACAGTGGAATGACACTTTATAATAACCACAGACATATTTGTTCATCATTCATATAAATCTTAGAATATGTTACGAGGAAGACACACGCAGAGCTTTATTTTTTTTAATTAAGGCATTCACGTTCTGCAGCTCAACTTTTTTTTTTTTTTTAGGAGAAATGCATTATTGTTGTTGCTGTTGTTGTTATTATTACTGCTACTACTACTATCATTATTAACCATGCCGAGTGTAGCCTCAGCGGGTCACACTGCTGGAACTCCATTCAAGATTTCCTAAATTAATAAGGTGATTGAGTATTTAGTCTCTATTAATTACAGATATGTAAAGACTAATGCTTCTTTATCCATGTATATTCAACTAATTTCCAAACCTTTCTGCTAATTTGTTGCAAAGCCTACAGTAAATATTACTGCAAAGGAGATCTTCAGTGTTTATAGCCCTTAGGGATTAAATATTGCTGGAAAATGGAGAGAGTACAGCCCTGATCCAGGGGCTGCTTTTGGTGCTCATCCCTTGAGCCTCTCTCCCATAGAAAGAAAATGGTTTGGGTTGGAAGGGACCTTACAGATCTTCTAACTAAAACAGCCCTGCCATGGGCAGGGACACCTCCTGCTAGACCAGACTGCTCAAGGCTGCATCCAACATCTGGAACCACTGGCAGAGGGGAGATTTAAAGTAGATGTTAGGAAGAAGTTCTTCACAGTGATGGTGGTGAGACACTGGCACAGGTTACCCAGGGAGGTTGTGGATGCTCCCTCCCTGGAGGTTTTCAAGGCCAGTCTGCATGAGGCCTTGAGTGACCTGTGCTAGTGGGAGGCGTCCCTGCCTATGGCAGAGGGTTGGGACTGGATGAGCTTTGAGGTCCCTTCCAACCTAAACCATTCTATGATTCTATCTCCGAGGAAGAGGAGTTCACAACCTCTCATGGCAATCTGCTTCAGTGTCTCACCACCCTCACTGTAAAGGATTTCCTCCTAATATCCAATTTAAATCTACCCTTCTCAAGCTTCAATCCGTTCTATCGCTACAAGCCCTTGTAAAAAGTCCCTTCCCAGCTTTCTTGTAGTCCCCTTCAGGTACTGAAAGGCTGCTCTAAGGCTTCCCAGAAGCCTTCTCTTCTCCAGGCTGAACAGCCCCAGCTCCCTCAGACTGTTCTCACAGCAGAGGTGCTGCAGCTCTCCCATCTTTGTTGTTCTCTTCTGGATCTCCTTCAACAGTTCGATGTCCTTCTCGTGCTGGGGGCACCAGAACTGGAACCATATTCTTCTGTTCTTTAGCAGTCTCCTTTCTCCTGGTACAACTTGCTGCCTATAGCATCTTACAGCCACTTTCCCATCCAGGATTCCTGCCTTTTGCCCTCACATGCTCACAGCAATAAACCAGACAGAGGTGGTAGGTTCTGTGCTTAGAGCTGGTTTTCTTGTGCCTATGGCTGTAGGAGGGAGCATCCAGGCACCCTGGAGGTGGCCAGCTGTGGCCTGTCCACTCTCCACAGTCCTGAGATCATAGCTGGAGCTGCTCTTGAAGAGCATATTTTTGAGGTCAAACTCTGTTGATATTGAAATCAATATCAAAAGTTCTGTTAACTAAAACCATATTGATCTTGGCTTTGGATCTACATTCTACACTCCTAATGGATCTACTCTCCTAATGTGCAGACTTCTCCAGGTTTCTGAGGAGTTAAAAAACCCAAGGAATAGAAAATTAGAGATTTACCCTGTTAAAACATTTGGATCTCAACCAAAAAAAGCGCTTGTGCTTTCCAGAATCACTGACAGTTTGAAGAGCCAGTATTTCATGAGTTTGGGGGAAGGTGAGCAAATCAAGTGTGCTGTGAAAAAAAGAGGGAGTTTTAGCATTGTTTATACAGCTTGTACTTGAAGGGCTGATGTTTCAGGGTGAAAAACAGGTCCTGGAAACCCACAGCTTTGATTCAATGGAGGCAGATCAAGCATCACATCAAGACAACTTTTAGAAATTGCCTAAATGTTTATATTTTGGATTTAATATGTAAAGTAAAAGTGATGTTAATAACTCTGGAGTTTACATGAAGTGAAGAGACAGGAAACACCTGAAATATCCATTTCCTGAGATAGTCTCCTGTTAAAAAGTCTCTCGGCGGAGTCTGAATTATTTGCCTTTTTTAATTTCTAGAAGATCAGCAATACCCAAGCTAGATTTAATTTTGATCTTTTGGAATTTTCTTCTAATACTCCTCAAACTGCCCACTTTTCCTTCAGCTTTCCAGAGCAGGTGAGCTGGAAGAGTATCATAAAGTGATGGAATGGTTTAGGTTGGAAGGGACTTCAAAGATCAGCAAGTTCCAGCTGCCATAGTCATGGACACCTCACGCTTGACCAGGTTCCTCAAGGCCCTGTCTAACCTGGCTTTGAACATTTCCAGCCTTGGAGCCTTCATAACTTCCACAAGCAACTTATTCCAGTGCTTCACCACCCTCGCAGTGAAGAATTTCTTCCTACAATGATCTCCAGAGGTCCCTTCCAACCCTTACCATTCTGTGATTCTACCACGTTGTTCAAATTGCATTCTGATGGAACATTCCGCATTTAACAAGTCACTATTTTTGCCACTGGAATCTGTTTCATTGGAGCAGTCCAAGCTGAGTGACAGGAACATTAATCTCATTTTCGCCTGCCTTCCTATTTTGCCAGTTTCAATAGATTTTTGACCCATTTAGATAAATGGCTAAATGAGCTGGAAGGAAAGATAATTCAAATCCTAATCCCCAATCCTGTGATTTTCACTATACTTTGGTTAGGAAGTATTGGGAAGTTGTGGTGGTATGACAGTCATCCATGACAGAACTAGGAACTAGTTTTAATAGATTTAATTTGTGACTTTAATGAATGCAAAAGTGCCAATTAAAAGACTGCATCAATTAAAACCATAAAACTCGTATAACTAGTTCAGCCTTCTCCAATCAGAAGTGTTAAAAATAGAGTGGATCTCATGTGCTAGAGAGGCTGTGTGTGCATCACACCAGAGATCCCACTTCTGTTTGGGTGCTGTCTGGATGAAAACGTGAACAGCAGATTAAGACAGTGCTGAGAATACGAAGAAAGGCTAAAAGCATAGAAGAGAGTGAGGTGTGCTGAGGTTTTGAGAAACTGCCATGGCTTGCTAAGTTGTATTTCTGATTTGAGTTCCTGAAGGGCAAAAATAAATAATAATCTGTGGCTTTTTTCCTCATAAAACCATCTTTTGAGAGAGAAACGTTGAGGGGAGATTTTGCTAACAGAAAATGTTTGGGGATTAGGGAGGTGTTAGTTTCTTTCAGGTGAAATTTGCAGCCCAGAAGACCAGCCATATCTTGGGTCTATCAAAAGCAGTGTGACCAGCAGGATGAGGGGGGACGTTCTGTCCCTCTGCTCTTCTGAGACTCCACCTAGAGTACTGTGTCCAGTTCTGCTGTCCCCAGCACAAGAGGGACATCAAGCTGCTGGAGTGGGTCCAGAGGAGGGCCGTGAAGATGATCAGAGAGCTGGAGCACCTTTCCTATGAGACCAGGCTGAAAAAATTGGGGCTGCTCAGCCTGGAGAAGAGAAGGCTTCTGGGAGGCCTTAGGCCCTTAAGGTCCCTTCTAACTCAAGCCATTCTATGTATACTGTTAACCCATCCAAGGTACCACATTTGTGAGCTGTATGGACTTGGACAACAGACTTGGCTAAGAGTAACTGGAGTCTCAACAGGCAAAAAAGACTCTTGAAGTGAAGGACTTGATGTTGCTTAGCTGCTTTTCTGTGCCAACCTTAACTGGAAACAGAAGAGCTTTTTCTCGTATGCTGTACTGATCAGTGCTAAATGCTAGAATTTTAAATCAGAAAACTCTTTAATACATGCAGTGTGTGTGCTGATAAATCAAATCCTAATGAACAAAAACACTGTTCAGAAAGCTCCAGAGTGGTTTTCCTAATACTCTGGCTTGCAGGAAATTATGAATAACTTCTCCTTTCATTTTCTTTTTTGTCTTGAAAGTGAATTTCTAGCAAGTTTGAGGGGGAAAAAAAACAAAAAGAAATTTTATTTTCATTCTGCCACTTCTGGAGAGAAAATCTTAGCTAATATGATGTATTCTATACAAAATATTGCAACTATTGAGATTCTACTTTATCATATTTAATATTCCTATTACAAGTTTAGAAATGTTGTCTACAGAAATATGTTTAAATCACTAACAAGGCTAAGTGCAGGGT
>WBNM01001624.1:0-32968 GCA_013399055.1 Ramphastos sulfuratus
TAAAGGAATGTTTTGGGATTTTGCGGAGTATCTTCTCTGCTGGGTTGGCTTTAATATCACTGAAACTATTACCAAATCTGCTTTTAATAAGTCAGGGAATATTACAAGTCCTTTTTCTCCTCCTACAGCTTTAATGCATGTTGTCTTGCCAAAAACTGAACTTCCAGACCCCTGTAGTGAGTTTTATACATGTAATACTCTGCTTATCATGTATGAATCTAGCCCTAATAATTCTGGGTTTAGGACTAATGATAGCATTGTGTATGAAAAATTCAAACGTGGCTGCTTTAGAAAACAAAAGAGGCAGATTTCTAAAAGCTCACAAGCTCCTGACGCAGAAGGAAAACAATCCTTTTCATGTTCTATAAACAAAATGTTTGGGTGGACAAAAAGGGGACACAACTACTTTCTGGGAAACTAAGAAGTGGAATACAATTGAGTAGGGAATTAAGCTTCTGAAGGAGTTTGCTGTGAAGGAAGAGATCATGGTACACATGAGCCTAATGACATTCCTCTTGGAACAGGTCTCACAAAGAAGCTTATTAAACTTGCTCCTTCATCCTATGCTAACATCTTGGCTAGCAGGTTTCTATCAAGGAGTGATAATGGAAGGCCTCTCACTGTTGGTGAGTTCACTGACCAACTGAGGCAGACAGTGGACAGCTTGTCTCATTCTGCCCTAGTCTCTGCCATAAAGACTATGATTACAGAGATTAAAGATAGCATGAAAGAACTGAGGGAGAAACTTGAAACCTCCATATCCAATCTGGCATAGGATACCATTCCTTCATCATCTGAATGGGTGCATGTTTCTGCCATCAGGAACAGACCCCCACCTCCTGCAAGGCAATTCTGGCCCAGGAGACAAATTCCACCTAGACATCAGCAGTCACCTGGGTCACTTTGGATACTCCTGCGTGACAAATTTGGTGAGAACATGAACAAGCAGGATGGTCAACCTACTTCAGTTCTTTTGAAAAGAGTCAGGGAACTGCAGTGGCAGAAACAGAGGCAACAATGCCAGAAAAGTAGCTATCATTTCTTCAGCTCCCTAGAGCAACTGCAATTATTCTAATAATTGCAATTTCTCTCACAACACCACCAATGATTGTGCACACCCCACATGCCATGTTCGGCATTAGAGATGCCCTTCCTCTAGCCAGGAGGAGGAAAGGGATAGTGGAGAGAACCAAATCTACTGGAATGTATTCATTATGTGGCCTGGCAGTTCAAAAGTTCAGAAACACAGGGCTTTAGTTGACACAGGTGCTCAGTGTACTCTATTGCCATCCAATTGCAAAGGGACAGAGTCTATAACTGTTTCTGGAATCACTGGTGGATCTCAAGAGTTAACCAAGTTGCAGGCTGAAATAAGTTTAACTGGTAAAGAAACATACTATTGTAACTGGTCCTGACGCGCCTTGCATTCTGGGAATTGATTTTTTGAGACAAGGTTGTTTCAAAGATCCTAGAGGTCACAAATGGGCTTTTGGAATAGCGTCTGTAGAAACTGAGGACAGTAAATTGAAATTGTCCATTAGACCTGAACTTTCAGACGAATCTGCAGTTGTGGGACACCAAGACATAGAGGATCTGAAACTGCCAATTGCTACTCAAACTGTGCACCACAGGCAGTACAGAACTAACCATGACTCTTTGTTGCCCATTCATCAGCTGATTTGTCAACTGTAGAGCCAGGCTGTCATTGAGAAAGCTCATTTACCTTTCAACAGTCCCTGGTGAGACCCTATCTTGAGTACTGCATTCAGCTTTGGGCTCTCCAGTTTAAGAGGGACAGGGATCCACTAAAGTGGGTCCCTTCCAACTTCTGACATCCTGTGATCTTGTGACCCATTGCCCCTTGTCTTGTCATCAGGCATCGCCAAGAAAAGCCTGGCTCCATCCTCCTGGCACTCACCCTTTACATATTTATAAACACTGGCAAGGTCACCTCTCAGTCTCCTCTTCTCCAAGCTAAAATTGTGACCCAAAACTAACCCTTTCTCAGAAAACAATGATGAAGATGGAGTAGCTGGGATATCCAAGAGCTGGGAAAGGTGTGCTCAGATGCTCTCAGATGAGACTCTTTTACTAGCCACTGAATTGTGAACATTTGCTTCAGACTTTTTGCACGGAGTCCAATCTGCAGTGCGCCCCCTAACTCCTGGACAACTCAACATTGGCATTATGGGTGGGAATCCTAGAAGGATGGACGGGGTGAAGCACAGGTGATGGTATTTTGTCAGACCAGCAAAATGTTAGTCAGGCTGCCTCAGTGTAGGGTAACTTTAGGAGTGGACCATGTAAGAAATGGCAGGAATTGGGGGAGAGTCTTCCAGGCTATCATTTGGGATACAGAAAAAGACAGTAAGCAACTGCCAGCTGCTGGTGCTATTCTGTCTGTGGCCCAAATTCCATCTTACGCGTACTATAAAGTGCCAAAACCCAGGCTAGCACCAGCTGTGAACTGCTGAGTGACCAGAGGAGAACTGCAGCATTCACACAAAACCTGTGAAATCCCAAGGTTAACAAAAGCAAATTGGCTGTAACAGAACAACACTGTGTGCAGTCTCTGTTCCTGCTTGCCTTATTTATTTTCTCCCATAAAAGAAACTCAGTAATTACCTTCCAGACATTCCCAGCTTTGATCTCTTCCTCACGGAAGGAGGTAAAAATGTAAAAATAAACCAACATATAAAAGATATAAAAAAAATTAAACCAGGTAAGCAGATTTCATACCAAATTAAATGGGATCAATTTTATGTATCCATTACAAAAACAATTGCTCTCACAACTTGAGATGTGGTCCCATGGGCATCTGGGTTGGTGCAGTTCTTAATATCAGTCTAGGCTGGGGGATAAAGGGATGGAAAGCAGATCTGCAGAGAAGGACTTGTGGGTACAGGTGGATGAGAAGGTGGACATGAGCCAGTAATGTTCTTACAGCCCTGAAACCAACTGTATACTGGACTGCACCAAAAGCAGCATGGTGAGCAGGCTGAGGGAGGTGATCCCCCAGCTCTGTTCTGGTGCAGCTCTGGAGTCCCCAGCAAAGGAAGACAAGAACTTGTTGAAGTGTGTCCAAAGAAGGCCACAAAAATTATCGAGGTCCAGAACATCTCTCCTTTGAAGAAAGGCTGAGAAAGCTGGGGTTCAGCATGGAGAAGGCTGCAGAAAGACCTTTTTGAGGTGTTTCAGTACTTAAAGAAAAGATGAGGACAGACTTTTCAGCAAGGGCTGTTGTGATAGGACAAGGGGTGATGGTTTTAAACTAGAAGATGAGAGATTTAGACTAGATGTAAGGAAGAAGGTTTTTACATTGAGGGTGGTAAACCACTGGCTCAGGTTGCCCAGAATGGTGGTAGATAGCCCATCCCTGGAGACATTCCGGGTCAAGTTGGATGGGGCTCTAAGCAGCCTGATCTAGTTGAAGATGTCCTTGCTTACTGCAGGGGAGTTAGACTAGATGACCTTGAAAGATTCCTTCCAACCAACCATTCTATGGTCCTAAGCGAGGCAGGCCAAAGGAGATAGGTGTAAATGCTCTGAAGCAGGCTGTGTCTTACCACTTTGTAAAGTGCCAGGTGCTTTACACACATTTTTATGGTGCATTTTAACTTCCCAGCACTGGCATTAAAAATATAGTGCAAGAGCCAATGTTAGGGTGGACGGCAGGAGGTGGGATTGCCTCCTGTGGAGGTTTCTATGGAGGAGAGTCTCTGTGTAGCACACTAGCCGAGATTACCAGCGTGTCGCTTTGTCAAAGTGTGAATTGTTTTGAGCTGTAAGTCAGAACTGTCCCTAATGACTTCCCAGACCACACAGGTAGAGCTGCACTGAAAGTGAACAGGGCTGCTCTCAGCTAGCCACATCCAGCTCCTTTTCCCTCTCTCCTCCTTCATGTCGTCCCTTTCCCGGATCTGCTGCCTTCAGTATTGGTAACAGCTTCCTGAACAGGAATAGAGGCATGGGCCTGCTTCCAACAGATGCCTCTTACACAATTCCACTCCATAAGTTACTGGATAGCTGGCTCGCTGCAATTGCTCCTGTATGGAATTCATACCTGTATTCAGCAACCCCTCCTGCATGCTTCTTCATAGCTGTATCAGAGCTCATTCCATAGAAGAGTTTCACCTTCTTGCCATTCTTTTCTATAATCTCTCCAGCACACTGGTCATGGCCTGCAAACATTCCTCCAAGCATGACAAAATCAGCACCGGCTCCTATGATCAGCAAAGTAACACATAAAGAAGCAAGGAAGAGAGAAATTGGTGAAAAAGCAAGAACACGGTGGCCTCCTAAAACAGCCAGCCCTAAGGAGTTTGGCACAGAGAGTCCTGTAGTAGATGTGGCAAACTTGGAAGAAATACTTTGCTGCAGAACTTACACACACTGAATTGTATGTCTCTGATATTTTAAATGTAAATAATCCTTTTCTGTTGTTATGACAAAGATACATATCATTCTACTTCACCCCACATTGTTTTCAAATTCAGTGTTAGCTCTTTACTTCATAATAGTATCTGAGTACACTTCTTCATTAACTACTGTTGTGACTACAATACTCAGAAGCCCTAATCATCGAGCTAGGACCTGATGAACTCCATGCTGTACAGAGAAGAGGACAGCTCCTCCTTCAAGACCTTTCTAGTTTACAAACTCTGAATGGGAATGTATCCTGAAGGAAGGCTAAAAGCTACTGTGGTAGTTTAAGGCTTACTGGAATATTCCAGTAAGAGAAATTGGGACTTTCCTGAAAGTTCAGTGCAGAATGTAAACAAATTATAACATTGGTTGTGAGATAAAGTCTGCTCTCTTGGCTTTTGGGCACTTTCCTATTGCTCTTCCTTTGCTCATCTCTGACTCCTCCACACTAACCTTTTTCAGATAACATTTGAGCCCTGCTGGTTCTTCTGTCTGGGGGAAGAGAGAGGGTGGCGTTGGCCCTTTCTGGCCTTTCTTTATCCCAAGGATGAGGATTTTATTTCTGTATTGTTTCTAAATTGCATATAATTGTAAATACATTTTGTATATATGTTTGTAAATTTAGCTTGCTGTAAAATATAGCTTTATCTTCCAAGCTGTCTGAGCTGGTCTGGTAAATTTTAATTGCGGGGGGAAGGGGGGGGAGGAAGTATTTCCCAACCCACCACAGCTACTCCTCCCAACACTGACATAAAACAAGCAGATTTTTCAATGAAATTCAAGTTCATCAGCTATATGTGTTCAGAGTAGATTTGGGTGCCAAAGACATCTGCATGGGTCTGCATTTGATTCCTCCTCCACACAGCTACAACTCCTAAATATGTTCCAGATACTGAACAACAACACTGAATATTCAGTCATGCCTGCCCAGACCGTCCATCTTCCCATCCTCTGCGATTCATTAAATCAGTTCCACTAGGACTAAGATCAGAAATTTTCAGAATCACTCTCAATACTTTACTGGGATTTTCAATCTGGAGAAGAGAAGGCTGAGAGGAGACCTTATCAATGTCTACAAATATCTGAAGGGTGACTGCCAGGAGGATAGCACTGGTTTCTTTTCAGCAATACCCAGTGACAGGTCAAGGGGCAATGAATGTAAACCAAATCACAGGAAATTCTATCCTGACATGAGAAAAAAAACTTTTTTTTGAGCTCAATGATCTCTGAAGGTCCTTTCCAACTCCTAGGAGTCTATAATTCTACAATTTCCAGATAGGCATATCTAGTTTTTATTGGAGAAGTTTGGCTTTTACTCTTTTATGAGCCTGTGGTAACCCACCCCTGAAACAAAGCATTTTCTTGTTCGGACTCTGTGTCTTCGATGTGTCTTGTGTCAAAACAGACCTGCCCTCTGCCCAGCTTCTTCCTAGAACTGGCTAAAGAACAGGGCTGTAAAATTCACTTCATAGAAAGCAGATGAGCCTGAACTAACCCCATCTCAGTATGAATGTGTTCAAACTCTGGGGAGATCTCAGGTTAGGTTAAGTCTGGCATTAGGATTAGCTCTGATTTCTGTTGCTATCCAAACAATGGCACTAGACCTTGAAATCTGAAGAGTGAGTGAAATAATTATCAAATCTGCTCAGCTTCTGCCATCTGTTTAAAAGCTCTGTAGACAAACCTGAATTTGGGAATATTTTGATCTTTAAAAACATCATAAGTGTGGAGTCTGCACTGATTTATAAAAGGCTGCTCCCTCCCTCTACCCCATTGCCAAAGAGCATACCTGTCTGGGAGCAAAGCACCCAGCAGCTCTGCTAACCTCCCCTCTCTTTGCCTGGTTGATTTTTTAAAGGAACAGTATGTCCCTGATGCAAAACTGCTGAGGACATCACAAGCAATATTTATAGCCATCACCCATTCAGGTGTCCTATCATGCCAGCTACCAGGCACATTTTTCCTGAGCTCGTTTCAGGTGGCTGAGTCTTAAAGCCTCAGTTTGACTTGTGTAACACTATTAACCTGATAAAATTAAAGAGAATGCTTATGATTTAAGACATTTTCAGTTACTGCTCCTTTTGCTCCCTAGCATAGTCTTGCTCCACCTTTACAAAAAAGTACTGAGAAATCTACTTGATGGCTTCTTCATTAGTGGAAGAAAACAACAGGAAGGAGGTGGTACACGTTTGGGGTCAAGGTTTCAAAGAGAGTGTTTAAACAAGTCAAAAACCTGCCAAAAGACACTTCAGGCTCTTTGCCTTGTCAGTACTATCCCCTTATCCCCAGTTCCAGTCCTGTTTCTGGCTACAGGTCTCACAGCCTCCAAGTTATTAATGCAAAAAGAGTCACATGAAATCTGCACTTCAGAATCACAGAATCTTGATCTTTGTGCTCTTAAGTATCTATTTATTGTTTTTCTTTTGACTGTGTATTTTGGAAGGAAAGCAAATGTTTGAACTACAGGACTGAAATTCATCCAACTTGAGTAACTTTTGCAAACTACAACATAATTCATCAATCTCTTCCAGAAGACAGAAGCCATGTAACAGCAGATGCAGCACATCTGAACACTGGGATGACACATGTTCACTGCCCTGCAGCTCCAGGAATGACATGCCTGTATTAAATATGTATTTTTTTATGCTCTCCAGAACTTTCAACACTGCTTCAGTGTTGCAAAGATGCCTGAAAATATAAAGTCTGTTTCACTGCTTTGTACTAGTTAACATCCAACCAGGAGACTACAGTTTTCAGTATGATCTTGCTTTACTTATGTATGGGAGTTTTTGTATGACTTGAAGTGTTGCTGATGTTTGTAACACCCAGCTGTAGTCTTTAATTTTCAAGTACAGGTAGACAGTGTGCCATTATTTTAGGTTGTGGGGAACTGGAAACATCTGGCAATAATCCCTTAGATAACAGAGGATGTTGTGGGGTGTGCCACATACAAACATTCTGGTAGCTTGTCCAGATTTTACTAGACTTCCCCTGTTTTCACACAATGCCACTTCCATGCATTGATGCTGGAAAGAACTTTACCCTTGAGGCCTGTGCTGCATCTAGGCTCTTTTTGCCCATTCACATTTCACAGTGCCTTTCAAGCTATTACACAACACTGATGCCAGTGCAGTCTTGCAGCACTCACACAATTCTGCTGGATCTGGATGGAGTCTCTTGGATGTCTTTTGCATTCCTGATAATACAAGTTACAGATAGCTAGATTGACTCTGCACTAATTTCAGCTGGAATCAGCCTGAATTTGTAGCCTGGGCAGCCGTCCAGATGAATGCAGTGTAAGTTTGCCTGGACCACAGCTGGTCCTGGAAACAACACTCACCTGTGCTCCAGCTGAGCCAGAGGACCTTTGTAACATAGATATACACACACAGCTACTGAAAACAGGGAAAAAAAGCCACTATGATCTGTCAGGTGTATTTTGCAACCAGGGTATGTCCCCAGCTGACTTTTCCATATGATTTTTCCTTCCTTTTCCTTCCCTGTTCCTGTATCTCTTCTCACCACTGCTGTAAGGAACAGCAGTATTGTGTTAAAGATGCTGGCATAGAATTCAAAAGGCACATTCTGTTCCTGGCTGTGTCACAAAAATATATATGACCTCAAGCAATTGAACTTAGTACTTCTGTGCTTTGACTTCTCATCTTTAAAAAAGGAGACATTAGTGCCTCCCTGGGGCATTCTGAGAAATGTATTTATGTTATCAGCCTTTCCAAGGGTGCAGTTATGTGAACCATCTGAGAGCATAATACAAAGTTCTTTTCTATTTTCTCACACTCCTGGATTAAACCACCTCTTTCTGATAAAGCCACATCATTTCCATTATCATCTCTGATATCCCTGATATCCATGTGGCAGTGGCATCTTCAGTTTCACAAATCCTTACAAGATTCCCATCCAGTAGTTTCAGAATTTCAGCAGTCTCTCCCAAAGTATCTGTCACTCCCAGGATTTATGTCCCCCAACTTTAGTGCTTTTCTGTTGTTTTTTATCAATAGGCTTTTACCCTTTTGTGAAAATGCCCAATCTGCTTCTGATTCCTGACATCAGTCAACAGTGTCACCTTCCACTTGCAAAGCTTCTCAGCATCTTCCCCATGGTTCTTAAAAACTCTTCACTTGCACTGTATCCACTCTACTCCTGTTCCCATGAACTTGCCTCCTCCAGTCACATCTTAAGCCATTTTTCCACGCTAGCCTTCACATCTGGAACTCTCTGTCTCACATTTTTTGTGATTTAAATGGCTACATTGTCACCATTTTATAATGGCAACCTAAAAAAAAATCCCTTTCATCGTGAGTTGTAGAATCTGCTGATGTGTACCATATTGCCATCATGTCAGCTTCAAAAATGAAAGTGATGGCTGGAGCAAAGTATGGGCTTGAAGTTCAGATTGTAACATGAGAGGTTTCTGGTTCCAGCTGCTGCTTCTAGTTTTCAGATTTGAGGTGTTCGTCTTTTCTGCTGTTGCGTGCTTGGGTGGGGAGAAACATTTCAGTGCTGGCTTCTTGTTACAAATTATGCAAAATTAATAAACTATATTAATTTTGATATCCAAGTGAAGATTGATAATAACTATGAAAATTGTTTATGAACATTAAATCTTGCCAAGAAAACTTATTTACAAGGTTCGAAATGCATAGTTTGGAAATTTATACACACAGGGAACAGGCAAAACTGGAACCCTTTAAGAGGTAAGTAGCAAATGCAAACTGTATACTGGAAGAGAAAGTTCTTGCGGTCAGTATACCACTTGTGGTTAATTATACTGCTTATCCACTAGATGGACACAGGAAGCTCCTTTCTGCTTATGGCAGAAGGCAATTAGTGAATTACAAGAGGCTTTAAGTATTTACTCACAAAATATTATCAGGCAGTACCCAAAGCACATGGAGGGGTTGCTGTCGGTGGTCTCAAAGCTGTTAGAGGCTTTGGAGTTTTCCCAGTCTCTTTTCTCAGGAAGCTGGGAGTCTGGCACAGTCTCTGACCTGGTTCCTCTTGATTACTGATTCAGCAAAAGCCTTGCAGAGGAGCAGGCAGGATGCAATGCCATGTGCGGTCTTGGCACAATGTCATGCTGGCTATGCAGGCGGATCGCCTGCAGGCATTTAGAGCCTGTTCCTGGTAAACTTGAGGCAGTGGAGTTCCCAGGCAGTTCAGGATGCAGTGAGGCAGTATCAGCAGGCAGAGAGCACGTTGTGTTACCTGCTCATCCCTTTTTATCAATACAGCCCGAGACTAATGGGCCTTTGGACATAGATTAGCCAATCAGGATGGCACTTCACCAAGTCTGACCATATTAGGTGAAGCCAGGGCTTTTGTTTTCCTTTCCCATGGTTTCTTCCCCCAGCAGAGAAGGAGGGGGAGCAGGGGAACATGTCTGGGCAAGCCACAGTCCTTAGACTCAGTGGCTCAAGGTTCTTTGTCCTCTTTCCTGCGGCTGCTTCTCTCCATAGCAGAAGGGGGGAGAGCAGAAAAAACATGTCTGAGCAAGCCAGGACATGTATAAGCCTATTTTGGCCTGCTTAGGCCTACCATGACACTTCTGCTGCTGCTTTTGCTAAGGTAAGTATACAGTTTATCTAAGTAAACTTTTTATCTCAACTCAGAAAGTTTTTGTGTTACTTTTCCTCCCATCTTGTGAGGGGAGAGGCTTGCTTGTAAGAGCAGGCTGTGTTAGTCCAGGACACCTTTCAGAAGACTACAATGATTGGCCAAAAAGAGATAGCACAATCTCTTCAACCAAAAGTCCTCTTTGCCTGTCTCATCCATGCTTTGTCCAGGCCTCCATCCACAGGTGAAAGTGCACATCTGTGTACCGACCGGTATTTGCTATCCCATGTATTTATGTAACTCCTCCCCACCCAAGAGGCTCTCAGCAAGTGTAGAGGTCTGTGCTGGACAATTCAGTATCAATGATTTGGCTTGTAAAGGCTGGGCATAGAGATTACCTGCTACATGGCTCACATAGCCAATCACCTCAATCATATTCAATAAACACTGATAGTTGTAACATTATCTAGAAGCTCATTTCACCACCCACCCTTGACAAATGCATATTTGGCTCCAGCTAGTCAGACATCCACAGTGTGTCTGCTTTAATTATACATAACCATATATGCTAGGTTTATTGCCTCAGGGTAATCTCTATCGTGTTCAGCCATGCACCTGTGACGTGCAGGTCAGACCGATATGTCTGGCTGACTATCAGAGTAGAACTACTGCTTCTATAATCCGAGATTTCTGATGCTTCTTTGTTATAGGGACTAACCATGGTAGCCTTCCCATACCACTGTGAATCCCAGCATCTCCTGATAATCAGCAAGAACAGAATCTGCCCTTTCATTGGTTTTAAGTAACTTTCTGTTCAGGTAGCATAAGAGACTAAAAAGATCCTTCAGACTTGATATAAAGATCATAAAGGAAAACATTTTAAACAGCTTGAAGCTGCTTCCTGTTGTTCTAACTTCTGGAGATGATCTTGTTGAAAAAAGACCTCTTCCACAGGATGGGTTTCTGTGCAGGCATCTGGGAATGTGATCAGTTCACAATCTCCCAATGACAATGCCAGCAAGAACTGGGTGAGCTGTGTAGCCAGAGAAAGACAGAACAAAGGCCTCACTGCAGGTGGCATGAAGTCAGAGTGGGCTGGGCTGAGGAGAGGTCAGGTAGTATTTTAATAGAGTCTTGTTGTCAAAGAGGGTGGATGCCACTGTTCAGCTATGTCATAATCACCCAACTGAAAGTATCTATGCCCTATGTCACATCATCCACTTGGTAATACAAGGGTGCTGTGAAACCCTGTGACTGAGCAGATTCCTTGCTGGTAGCAATCTCTTCACAGCAGTGCTTAAAATTATCCAATTAAGTCTTCCTTGTCATCTGACCTGTCTAAAAACAGGAGCTGTCTGCAAACTTAGAAGGCAGATTTTGGTTTCAACCTTTCCAGGAGGCCCTGAGTTTTTCTTGGCAGGTCTGTAATCTGAGTTTAAGACTGTTCCTGATTTCCATACTTGCAAAGCTTCCTGCCATGCAGGCATGCTGCATCATAATGTCCTAGCCCTTGTATCATACCATCAAGAAATCCCAGTGAGAGACTGTGCTGTCTCACTGTATACTAGGTATTACCAGATTGTGACATCTCTAAAGGGTCTGGCATTTTGGGGGCAGGGGGGTGTCTTTAAGTGTCCTGTCAGCCCAAGATGCATTTAGTAACTGGTTTACACACACTGCTGCAATAAGATTATGCCTAAATGATAATCCTGACTTTGACTCCCCACACCAATGTAACTTTCATGCCCAACAGAAAATACAGATTAAATTCTCTGTTGTAACAGCAAGAGCTGGTGCAATTCACCAAAGCTAATGGCAGAACAGCAAAATCTGTTAATAATTAACTTAAATGTTTAAGACATCTGTTCAGATCTAGGAAATAGAGTATAAATAAAACCTTGTCTCTTCAAGCAGATAGCTGATCCCAAGAACATCTCCAGGGATCTGGCCTGCCTTTTTGTTCCTCTGTCCAAATCACATTCCACTAACTGTTTGTCCATTCAAGGGCAGATCTGGCAATGTCACAGGCATCTTTGAATCCCACTCAAAAGAAACTTTTAGTTAGGAGTTTTCTTTGTATTACTGTCCCAGTGGATGTGTCCCACACACACCTGGCAGAGTTTCTAAATAGGACTACGAGCACTGTATGTTTTATGCTGCATAATTTGCACTGGTGCAAAGAGCAAATTCATGTCTGCGGTATTCATTTCACTGGAGTTACCCCGAGTGATGAATGCAACCTACTGCTGATTACGCTCTCAGGGTCAGACTGACTCCTGCACTACTGCTGATGGTGCTGGGGACACGGGGGTGTAACGGGCGGCACGAGGCGCTATCCTTACCAAACGCTTTGGCGACATCTCCTGGACAGCTGCATCCTCCGTCCTGCACAAAGAAAAGCAGACAGTAAGCGGCAGCGGGTTCACACAGGGACCCAGTTAGCACTGGAGCTTTGCAACCTGCAGCAGAACGGTCCCAGTTCACGAACAGTGTGTCCAGAGCTGGCTGTGCACCACCGATATGCATTATCTCGGATGAGCTTTTGCTTTCCGTCTTTAGGCTCACTTACTCTACTCTATTGATATTATCACCAGTAACAGTAGCAAAGCAAATTCCTGTCTGAAATTTCCTAAATCAGAAACTGGAAACGAGGCCTCCTCTGATGACCTGAATCACTCCCTGCCATTTTAATGAGGTTGTGTGATGCAGAGGTACCACAAACCCCCACCTTAAACCACCAAAGACATTTAAAATAACTTTCTCAGCAGTTTACAAAAAATTAAAAGGTCACGGTGGGAGGACTGAGGAAATAAACCATCAGCTATGTTGGATTTTGATCTGATAATCTCTGGTGGATTGGGTAATCTAATCTTTATCAAGTGAAAATGAATCATCATACTCCTTGCTGCTTGCCATGGGTTTGGTAAGGAAACAGCACTTTGAAACACTTAGGTCTAAAATGCTAAAGATTTCAGTTTCAGTGCAGAGCAGAGAAGTGGTTGATGAGGGTTTTTCGACTGTGGGAAGTTCTGTACGTATGGGCTGTAAAAAAAGGAATGGCACATAAGCACAGATCATCATGTGCTGCAATTCTTTAGGTTTTGTAAAGGTCTGAGGATCAGATGAAAGGTCCTTCTACTCTGCAGTCACTGTACCAGGAGAGCTCTCCACTCCTTTGAGGATCAGGGACCACTGCAGACTGCTGACTGCTTTCCTGCTTTTGAAGCTGCTCTGCAGACTGGATGGTTACTTCACTTTGTTTCACTTCCCCATTGGCAGAAATGCATGCCTGTGAGATCTGCAGTGGAGCACAGTCAGACATCCCCACCAACAGCCATTTTAGAGCTGACTGTCACAGGTAGCTGGCAGTGGGGCTGAGTGTTACAACCTATCTGTGTACAGAAAAGGACTCAGACACAAACCGAGCAGGTGGGTCAGAAAGTGAGTGACTTTTCAAAGGGCATCCCACTGCAAACAGTGCCTGGTACAACTTGAAAGGCTTTTATTCCATTTGCTGATAACCTTTAGCATACTACTCCTTTTGTTGAGCTAGACACTCTTGCTGTCAGCTCCAGAAAGGAGTGCTGGGCTGACAGTTGAAAATCTCTCTCCTGTTAAGCAGAGCATTGCTCTGCTTGTGCAATTCTTTCCCTCTGACAAGTCTGTCAGAGCCTGGAGGAGGGCGCGAGAGTGTGTGCATGTGTCAATGGAGGAAGAGTCAAGGTACAACAAGGGGTCTAATAATCTTCAAAGAGCAATGTCAGGAATTTTCCTGACTATTACTGTCTGACTGAGACAGGCTGGCTATGAATGCTCTCTGGCAGAAGGGTTTCAGTCTATTCTTATTGAGTAGCTCAGTTTCTGACTTTTATTATTAACCCACTAGTAGCAGTGATGGAGGCTTTATGCTTTCAGAAGTACCATGGGGATGGGACCCTTGGCGTGCAATCATTAATCACGTGCTTCAAAAAAATATCACTTTGAATGTCACCAAATTACAAAATCCTGAGCAGATTAAGAGACTCTCCACAGAGCTCACGAGTTACCATTTAAGATAAAAAGAACTGATGGTGATGAGTCACAGCACTTCTTTATCTGCAGATGCCTCCACTTATTCACATAAACAGGTAAATGTAATGATTCACAGAAAGGGGAACAAAAATGGGATGTACTAAGCAGTTATGCCAGATGATGTCATATAATAAAGCTATACATTCATTTCACGTGAAAAATCAAATGCTCTGTTGAGCAAGTAAGACTGTGATTCTGCAGCATTGTCTGGGAAGCTTCCCCTTGTAGTTCAGCTCATCCCAACAGGGGCCTGGCCTGGACTCCAGATAACCTATAGAACTGCTGGGCTTCAGTCATGGAGCTCGTTGCAGGCTCAGCCTCCACCTCAGAGCTCTAGGGAAACGTCTTAGCACAAATGCCCCCATGAAATTCAGGACAACTCGCATTACTCTGAAGTAAGCCTACTGTGAAGGGTAGCTATGGGGCCTGTAGAAGACATGAGTATGAGACAGCTGGATGATGATATGAAGGAGAGGGTAAAACAACTTTCCAGTCAACAGAATTATTTTAACACAGCTAAAATAATGTTTTCACAGTCTTGTTCTCCAAACAGCTAAAGCATTTTATGACAACAAAATCTCCCCTGAGGAAAAGAAATACAGTATAGAAAAACAGTATGAACTGGTTGAATATTTAATATTACATGCCACTTATGTTTATAATGATGATTTGTATGTTTCAAGAAACCTTTAGAATAAACTGCCTAAGCAGCACTTCGCAGTATCAGCAAACAGACAGCTATTTATTATGCAGAAGATATATAAAGTATGTGGCATGTAGCAGCAGAAATAATACATATAGTGCTTTATTCTGAGCTACATATGCTGGGCATTTTTTTGTGTGGAGGAAGAAGATGGTATGGCAGAAGCTGCATAAAGAACCCCTTAGTCACTACTTTCACTAAACTCTGGTGGCCCATCACTCAAGCAGGGTGAAGGGGAAATAGGGATCTCTATCAAGGGATAGCCAAGAGAGGTCACATGCAAGGTTGCTTTCCATTCCTCACATAGCTGGCTTACTAGAATACATGACTGCCTTTCTGTCCAGCAGAGCAGTTCTCTGACCTACAAGAGACAGAAACTTTATCTCAAGTAGGACATTTCTGAAGGAGCTCTCCTGCTAAATGGCCCCTCCACTGTAACTCCCTGCTGCATTTTTTCAAGGCCAATGGATTAGTGAGAATGAAAACTGAGATCATTGGCTCTCAGACAAATACCAAGGGACAAAAACAGTGCTTGTATCTTTGAGAGGGTTCCACTCTTCTTTCAGTGAGTCATGAAAGATTAATTTCTGATGTGAGCTTTGAGTCCTTCAAGATAATTCAGTATGAGGAAAGTAAATGGTACAATTTTGCCTTCTCCCTTCTCTGAGTAAATGACTCTAGAGACAACAGGTGTTCACTTGGACGACCAGGTTTGCCTAAAAATTGTCACCTTTGTTGCTCTATCAGCTCCAAAAATCATACATGATCACTTCAGCAGTACAAATATTTTAAATCCCAGTTCGTGCTGCCATTCTACCATAGAATGAGCTTCAATTGTGCGGTGTTCCTCACAGTGCCTGTACTGTTCTCAGCACCATCATCTTCTAATTCTGTGAGTGGGTCTCCATTTCCTTCATAATGTAACAAGAGAGAGAGTGGTTTGATGAAAATACTGGGTGAGCCAGAAATGGATGCAAAAAGATGCCCTAATGCTCTCAGGATAACAACGTTTTTCTAAAGGTTGCTTGCAGAAAATAACTATGGCAAAACTAGGATGGGTTTCTCAGTCACTGCTAGGATGACATCTATAGTTATCCAGCCTTCATAGTAATGTACCAGTCTTTCATGTTCTGTTGCTTACACATGCTGTGTCTCCAACAAACATAAACATTTGTAGTACTACTCAAGTCATAAAGTCCAAGACTGTTTTTCCATGGAGAGGAAGGAATGCATATGCATTGACATTGAAGAGCAAAAATTATCTGACTATAATGTATATTTGTTTTATTGCTCCATTATACCCACAGCTCCAAGGAACACCATCAAGCCCTTTGCCCATCCACATTAAGTTTTTTTCTCCTCTACCCTCCTTCCTTAACACAGCACACACCTTTCTTCACATGGATACTAGCCACAACTAAGTCAAACAACTAAGGGCCTTGCAGTGATTTCCCTTGGCAGCAGATCTAAAAAGCAGTGTGTGGCCTCTTCTAGGGCCACAAGAGTGTTGTCTGTGGGTGAAGCTGTGAGTCCAGCATGATGGTTAGCCTCTGTGCCTTCCACATTACCATCTGCCTCACAGTTTGTAGAGCCTTGTGCCAGCTTAATGCATTGTGTCATAGTGGCTGGGCTGGGCATGGCTAAGCACACAGCACCTTTGGGTGCTGAACACCACGGTCTAGCTCAGTCTGAGGCCATGCTTACAGATTTCCTTTTTCTGTGAGGCAAATCTGGTCTCACTGGTAATGGAAGCTACCATTAGCTGGCAATACAGATACACACTTTTTTCCTCCACAGACTTCTTGTTTCCTTAGGGCTTTGTGAGAAGTGGCTCATGTACCTGCTTTGCCCATCAGAGCCACCTCTGAAACACTCCTTCCCCTGCACAGAGAGCTCTGCAAGGATTCTAATTGAATCAGCTCAGCTATTAGAGCACAGATGGGCTCATATTGTTTTATCTTGTACTTCCCTCTACAGCTTGCCTGTCCCTCAGTTCCTCTCTCTGGAGAAGGCCCTATTTTCATTTCACTCATTTTTCAGAAATCTTTTACAGGAACTATTGTTTGCTTCAATTTGAAAATGCTATCAAGCTTCCTTTTCTGTTCATGTAAGTTTACTGCATTCAGGGAGCAAGAAGCAGCTTTCCAAAAGCACACACAGGAGAAAGGTGCTTAGACCTTTTAAAGATTAGGAGGAGTTGGTTTCTTTACATTTAAATTTCCACTGACCACCCTAGGAGCAAGTACAGGGGTCAACTGGAGATGTGGCAGGATAGCCTTTAACGTGCAGGGTACTGGACTGTTTGATTCTTCTGTTCCATAAAAATTTGCACAGTGGGAATCTGAGAGTAGATGATATTTACTTACAGAGATGATATGTCCTTTCAAGCCATGTGCTGAGTCTGCACACTCAATAACAGCACTTAGCTGTGGATAGCCCACCCCTGTCTTAATCCGAGTGGTACACACAGAACCTAGGCAGGAGAACAAAAGGAAAAAGCATAATCAGGAAATATATTGTTTGTTTTCTTTTTCTTGTGAAAAAAAATGTTTGTATTAATTCTTCCTTTTACTGTCAATACTGGCTTCTCATGGATAAAAGGAACACCTGGGAACTTTTGAAATGCTATCCCACCACTTTGTGAGAGCTGTAACTGAGGTGACAATCCAGGACAAGGATTCGCAGTTTATGTAACATTAGTAGTGCTATCTGTTGAGGGAATTACAGCATCACAAGAAAGCAAATCTGATTGTGGTGCCTGAAGGGAAGAGGGACTAGAGTCATAAGCTGTGAGACTTAGCAGCAACATTTAATGCCCAAGGATTTACTGGAAGAAATATTTTTGTCTCTTTTCTACTACATTTTTTTAAATAATAGGGAAAATCTGGTTTAGGCTTTTGGTGGGGTTTTATTTGGGTTGTTTTTTTTTGGTTGTTTTTTATTTGGGGTTGTGGGTTTGGGGTTTTTTTTGTGTGCTGCTGTTTGGGTTTTTTTTTTTTTGTTTGTGGGTTTCTGTTTTGGGGTTTTTTTGGGGGGGTGGGGGGAGTTGGGTTTTGTTTGGTTTTGGTGTGGTGTTTTGTTGGGTTTTTTTTGTGTGGCAACATTCCGCAAGGGAGAGAAACCCTTTTTTTTTGCCTAATACTTAAGATAGGAATATTTGGTTTATTCCAGTAGTTGGGAATATAGGAAAATCAGCACATAGCATTTTGAAAGTGGGAGCAGTAATCATCAGAAAACCGTGCAGTGTAATATTACTGGAAACATGCTAATTTGATCTGATTATTAAACTGTATTACCTACATTCATGGTGCCTATATATATATATATATATATATAAATATATAAAAACTCCACCTCAGTTACAGTTCAACATGGTAACATGGCTACAGATCTTCTGAAATATTTCCCCTATTCTTCTTCTCACACTGAAAGTCAAAAGGAGGACTGCTTCTTGGCAGCCCAGGTCTTGCAAGATACAGATCATAAAGAAAAAAAGAATATCAAAGCAGATTCTAAACCTATGGCATTGTACTCTGGATTATCTTCACTCAGCTGATATCCATGTGTACAAGCAAAGTTAAAGTTTACAAAGATCTTTCAAATACATGACAAGGTGAAAACACTGAGAAGTACATCCTGCAAAGGGTATATACTTGTGTATGTAATGCTTTATAATCAACCACTGCCATTTTACACAGGATGCACCATTATCACATGAAGAAATGCACAAGGGAGGAAAGAAAAAAACGGAAGGTAATAAGGTAGCATATGCCAGAAAACATTATTAGGGAAGAGAAAGTAGAAAAAAACTCTAAGATGTTTACGGTCTTCCCAGTTATCCATGGGATTGTTACAGTAACAGGTAACACAGAAGTGCATTAATGTTTTATCTCCTAGTCAATAGTAACAGGTAGAGGCAACGTTACCCATACTTCGCACTCACTCAATGCCATTTCATCTTTGAAGACTTGACAAAATAGGCAACCTCAGCTTAACAAAACACAATCACAAAGCTATTCAGAAACCTGAATTTCCTTGATAGAAGTGGATATTTGAACACAGTATCATTTGAGCTTTAGCTGGCATGATTCAGATGCTTTTTAACAGGATAGAAAAAGTGTTCCTAACCACAACACATATTAGCAGTGACAACGTCAGCAACTAAATGCTTCCAATAATAGGCATCTTCACTGCCAGGAGATGCAACAGGTATGCTTTGCAGTATGAAATACTAGCACTCTGGCCTTGTATTCCTTAAATATACTCTGTGCAAGAGCACCGTTACTTTATTAACTTTTGTGGGTCTAGACATCCTAATGGGCAAGTGAACAGCATCATACACTGGCATCATACACTGAACAACTCTTCCACCACCACTACAATAAGTCACCTTGATTTGATTTGACTTACCTGGTCCAATACCAACTTTAATAATATCTGCTCCGGAAAGAATAAGTTCTTCTACCATCTCTCCTGTCACCACATTGCCTGCCTAGACAGAAGGAACAGTATCACATATATGGGGGATTTCAAGGCTAGTGTAGCAAAGGCTAACAACAATAATACAGAGTTTTAACCAGAGTTTTCATGAGTTGAACTATATAGATTTAAGAAGAATGAATTCACTGCATTGTTGACTGCATTGTTCACTGTGGATGTCACAGAGATTATAAACAAATCACACAGGTACATTCTCAAGTCAAACAAATTTCATGATTGGTCCAGTAAACCCTAATCTTTAAGATCCCATTAGGATAGTGGCTTCATTTTCCATCCTCCTAATTCTCATCCAGATGCTCTAAATCACATCATCTGTAACTGCAACAATTTAAGCCCAGCTATTCACCAGTTCTTCACCCAGCACACTGCAGACTGCTCATCTCATAGCTAGACTTGTCCAGAAGGAAGCTGTGTGTGACAGTCAAAAGCCTTACTAAAATCCAAAATCATTGCATCCACCACCTTCCCTTCATCCACTAGGCCAGGTAACCTCTTGTAACATCTGCTAGCTCCTTTGGTACTCCGGGGTGGATCTCATCATACCCATCATTCTACCATACTAAGTATGGTTTGCAGTTCAGCTCTGTAGCTTGTTTCATGTCTACAGCATGTTCCTAAATAGAAAAACTGCATAAAATAAACCTGCATGAAACAAGTTGCTACCTGCATCATCCATTTTGCACTTGTCTCGAGATAGGGCATTAACTTGTGGACATCTGAATTTAGGATCTAGAGATGTTCATCAAACCTCTTATGTATGATATTCTCAGATTTAGCAAGTGTTTGTAGGAGTACTGACATGGGCAGAGCAGGAGACAAATCCTTAAATCCTTACCTAATCTTTTCTTATTTTCTATTGAAACAAAACTCCTGCTGAAGGTAACACCAGCTACCAAGGGAATGTTGGGCAAGGCTTATTCTCTACTTACTGATTTTTGCCTCCTATTTTACCATTTATTTATTTTTAATGAATTTTACTTTCCCCTTTTATCAGTCGGAAACAGCTGACAAGCCACAACCTGAGGCACTTATGAAAACATTGATACTGTAAGGCAGCAATTTGTGGTCTATGACAGAGAACCACTTACTTGTGCTCAAAACTGCTGATATTGACTAAAAATAGAATAAACCAGAATAAAATAGAAAAGTCAGGAAATAAACAATATATAACAGGCAGAGTGTTTCCAGCTTAGTGGTACTTCCTGTTACACTAAGTGCTGTGCACTCTGCAATAAGGTGATGGAGAGCACACTGCTTACATTACAGAAGTAGCTGACATCTGGAAGGCAGATGACTACCCACACAGTATGACACGCAGCACATTACAACTTGGTAAGATACTGCAGTACCTGCAGGAACGAATGGGTATTAAAGTCAGTGGCTCCATGAGATTTGAGATCAAGTATTTAACTTAAACAGCAGTGTATTCTTATTAGCAGAGCATAGCAGGTTGTCAAACTGTCTTTTCAGAAATGCTAACCAGACGTTTAATGTTAAGTTACTGCTAGAGAATGCTGGAACTGCATATGTTGATTCAAAATGCTCATCCTAGCAGGGAAAAGCACTTCTGTCCCCAGCATACTTTTTTTCCTGGAACGCATGTACACACATCAGTGGTTTCTGTCTTTCTGTATCTACAGATCCTTAGCAAGTTTTCAGGGAAGATATGCAGCTCTACATAGCAGACTTCATCCCACTGATGACAGGCCCTCTTCTTTTAGGTAATCTTTGCAGACCTCATGAGAGCACAGAAACAGCAGAAAGGCACAGCTATCTGCATATGAAGAGACCCTAGTTTCACAGCTGAAGAGCAGGGAAAGCTGTTTGTCCACATCCAGCTGAACTCTGCTTCCACTGAAACAAATTGCTTGCTTTACCATTGATGTCAGTATGACAGTTGAATAGAGGCAAAAAGGCTTTTGAAAGCCACACCTTTAAGGTAAAGCCAGAATACTTCAACCATTAAAAAAAAAAGTGAAAAGGTGAATACAGAAAGTATAAGACTACAGAGATGAAATCCTCTTAAAATTAACTCAGAATATAAAAATGGAACTTGTACTAAGAAACCACTACTGACAATACATTTTGGTGTGCGTTTGGGGAAGCAGTCAGGGCCCATAGTAATTGGTGGAAGCACTGTATTAGTGAAAACTATGTTCATGTGAATGATTAGCCATGTACTAATGCATTTATAATCTGCTACAGAACAGATCTGGCTTTCTTGAAAGAGGTGTAGCCTGGTAATTACCTTACTGCTAACCTAACTGCTACCCAGGCAATAAAATAACAGCTTCAGAAACGACTGACAGTCAGGTAAACTACCATGCTTTCAGTGTGGTCAGTTAATAGGGGCTACAACAAATTACCCTGGCTGTGGGCCTGGCCTTACACATGCACAGCAACATTCAGCTGTACCATCACTCTGTGTGAGATTTCAAGTGAGCATCACCCTGGCTCTTTCCAGTGCTATCCAGGCTAACTGAACTGTGGGTCAGTCCTGAAGGAAATCCTGGCCTCAGAGAAGTCAAAGAGAGTTTCACTACTGACTTTAATGGGATCAAGATTTCACCTAACAGGATTATAAAGGCTACAGCGTCTCAGACAGAGATACAAAATCAGTGAACACAGTAGGGCAGAGCCTCTGAATTTCAGTCAGGCATTTGATACTGTGCTTCATAAATGCCTGCTATAAATATCAACTCGCACTAAGACAGGAACACTGCTGCACTGATTGAAAGCTGCTGGCAAATGGCAATGGATCAAGCTGGGGAGAAGTGTCTGTGACAACAGTTCTCAAACTTTCTTCTTGTATCCTATGAAGAAAGCACAGTCTGTGCCTCCACACTATCAGGAACACTGCCAAAGGACACTTCCCACCCACCAAAGCAAGGGGTGCTTTACCGTAAGATGGAGAGATGATGCCCTTTGCAAGGCCAAGCCATACCAGCTGAGTATTCGCACTCTGTACTGCGACCGATCCAAGACAGCCTTGGCAGCAGGTCTCTGCTCTGAGACCCCCCATCATGCTGGGCATGTCATGACTGGACTGACTCTTGCCGCTTGTTACAGAGAGAAACCGAGAACAGTCTGCATGGCATTCTTTGACTGAATTCTCCCTCTACTAAGGCCCCAAGATGTTCTGCTGCTGGAGAAAGAGTTTCTGGCCCATGCTGTTTCCTTATGTTCCTGCTTTATGATTCCACATGCTTCCCTTTCTGGCCCATGTCTTGTGGGTGCTACTGCATCCACAAGTGTGCCCCTGCTTTTCACTCCCACCACACTTCTTGTTCCTCTCCCTAGAGTTTCTTCTGTATAGTGAACAGAGAACACTTCATGATAAAAACTTGGAAAAGCTTGCTGGCAGAGATAACTGAGCCTGCCAAACAGACTTCCAGTAACATAGAAGCAGTGTAACGTCTACAATTACACTAACAAATAAGGACTATGCTTACTGCAATATAAAGGCTCTGACCCTTCATTGTGAATGTCAACTGAAGATTTGCTTCAGACTTCAGCAAGTAAGCAAAACCCAAGCACATGATGCTGTGCTCCAATAAAACACCCCACTGGACCATTACGCTAGATTCTGGGAGGCAGTGCTACCATTTGTGAGAGGCTCAGGAGAGTTGAATACTGCTTCTTCCTCCATCCTCAACTTAATTATTGATTTAAGGCAAGTCATGTTTTGCCTTTATGCTCCTGAGTGTCCACCCTATCCTTTGTGTTCCAAAAAACTGATCTTTGCAAATTAATATGAAAGATAAGAGTGAAAAGAGCTTGTCAGAGTCAGGCAGTATGAAATAAGCTAATGTGCTTATAAAAGCAAGTATTTAAAAAGGCAGAACCATGCATTTGAAAGAGGCATCCTCCATCTGCACTGGAGTGTCTGCTACAAAGAGTACTACGTTAACCACAGTTGTTTTGTACATCACCTTTCAGCCTCAGAGCTGAACCCATTCCATGGCCCCTGGGGACACACATTCCCTGAGCCCGGGGTGAGGTTACTGTTATGTACTGCACTGCAGCTGACTGTGGAATGAATCGTCATGCTGAGGAAAGCAAACAAGGCAGCCTGCAAGGTCCTGGAGATCACTTTCAGCTATGAGAAAGCTCCTTTATTTTTATACCTTAACTGCTAACCCTTTTGTCTGAAAGCTACAACAGCAGACAGCATACTGCAGGCACTGCATAGAGAGACATCAAAGAAGACAGAACGAGTAACAGCAGGACATGCCTTCCAGAGTATTATAAAAAAGACTCTGCATTTCAGCCAGGAATAGCTGCAAAAGGCCATCATGGCACAGAATGTAAATTAAACTCATTTGGAAGTGGGGTAGAACTGTGTGTCTCTTGTTCAGAGACCTTCAGGGACTGCAGAGACTCTAGAGGCTTTGGAAAACGAAGGGGTTTTGAACACCCCAAGTTTGTTAGCATGCTTATCTATATGCAGGAATTAAAAACATGAGCCACAGTAAGTTGTGTTCACAGAAAGGAGCTAGTCATAGAAGGCAGCTGAACAGGTCAGGGCTGTGTATGCATTGAAGGAGGTGGTGCTGTCAGGACGAGACTTGAAGTAACAATAACCTTAGTCGCAGAAGCAGAGACTAAGCAGGTAGCTTAACAGATGTGGGAGGTAGATGAGACTGGCTCAAGAACCTAGGACTAAAATCTGAGCTTGATATGTGACTTTGACATTGACCTCCTGTGCCTTCTAGGCAATTCATCTTGGTTGTTTTCCCTCCTCAGCAGCAAAGTCAGCAGTCTGTGGGGAGGTGGAGGAGGGGATGACACACAATTTTTCCACTTTTGATGCTGAAGATTATTTTTTTTTTTAAACTACATGTTTTATGGTCCTTCCTGCAACTCTTCAAGCCAAAGACACTGAAGTAACCGTGTCACTAAGGGCAATACTTCAGATTCAAAGTAAGGAAAAAATCCTTCCCTCACTGCAGTGAACCAAGAGCAAGAAGCTCAGAAAACCCACATCTATCACTTCATGCTTTCAGAAGACTTCTCGAAAGCCATGGGAAATACAGTCATACTAAAAGGTTTCTAGGTCTGAGATAGCTGGAGAGGGATGCCTATTCATTAGCCTCTGGTAATCTGGAATTCCTAAGGCATTCCAGCTTACTTCCACTTTCCAATGCCACCATCATTCAGAGGCAAGAACACTGCCTTTCTCCAACATGGAAGGAAGGAAAATAGTCTCTCCTGACTGGCCTGAATATGCAGTTCCCTACTGAACCAAGTCAGAGTGTGCATTTATGACTATTTTTACTTCACATTTACTTCACACGTGTGAAGCTTTGTATCTGGCATGAAAAAGTCATAGTGTTGCCTAAATGTGATTTTTCACTTCATTGGCTTCAAGAAAGCTTGGTAGCCTCAATAAGAATTTGCTGCTTGTTTGTTGATTTCTGCATTGTCAGCAAAACAAATTCAGACCCACTTCTTCAAGGGCCCTGGTAAACAAGCAGGAGTTAAGGGCTCTGTTGCAAGGAGTCCTATGTCAATGCAAACACTCTACTCCTGTCGTGGTAGGCCTAAACAGGCCTCTTGGGCTTGTACATGTCCTGGCTTGTGCAGACATGTTTTTCTGCTGTTTTGGGGAGAGAGCAACCACAGGAAAAGGGACAAAGGACCTGGCGCCACTAAGTCTGGGGTCCGGGGTCTGTCNTATTGATATTATTAAATGGTGGTAGGGGGTGGTGCGAGTTTCGATTGTTTAATATTAATAAATTATATATTAATATTTTTATATTATCGTCTCGCAGTACCTAATTACCCCTCCCCGACAACTCCTAAGAGTAAGACCGGAGGAATCATGGCATTAGTGCAGTGAGAAGGGATAGCAACATCACAGAAAGGACATAAAAAGCCCCAGCACTATTTTGTTCCCTAAGGACTCCATTCACAATTGCACAGCACTCTATGATGCTCATCATAGGCAAGCATTAGTCTGTGTTCAGTTGTCTTCATAGTGATCTAAATAGATGAAAACAGCTATTGGCTTCAATTGGCCAGAAACATCAGTGCATTCCCATAGCAAACTTCATCTTGGAACGACCAAAATACACCTGCACACTTTATGCTTAGAGGTCATATCTGGTGTCGCAAGAAGGATGTCAGCAGGAAAAATACTGGATCCACTCAGCCCACTCTGCCAACATCAAACTGCTTTATCAGAGCACACACTGAACATTCCCACAGAAGTTATCAGTAATTGAAGACTGACAAAGGCAACATGTTATTAAACAGTCATCATTTGGCTCAGAGTCAACATCTTGCTAAATGGAAAGGGCAGGCAAATAGAGCTGCCCTCTGTATTCCCAGAAAGGTATCTGTCCACTTGTGTGTGTCTGGAAGACAAAAGGTTTAAGTCATACTTCTTTTTGTCTTCTGTCTTATGTTCCTTTTCTAAAATGAGGACTCAGAAATTGATGGAGCTACCACAGAGCTTCTGATGCCTACCAGCTAAATTCTGGACCCTGTTCCTGGACAGAATTCCCACACACCCGCTCCATCCTGTCCACACACTTACCATAATGGTGTGATGTGGGAACAGGGCACGGACAGACTTCACAAACTTCACGAAATGCTCAGAATAGCCGTTTGCCACATCCAGGCAGATGTACCTGATAGATGGAATGGCCTCTAGAATACTTGTCAACTTGTCCAAATCAGCTTTTCCACTACCTGAGCTTGCTGCTACATGCTAGAAAGACAGGGAGAACAAAAGGGAGCAGTAGTTTGTAAAAACTGGGATAAACACACACCCCATCTGTCTTTTTCTGTATAGTTTTGGGAGGACTTGCACTGGAAAATAAAGAAACTCATACTACATAACACGAAATAAATATCTTCCTGGGAGCATCAGTGTTGCTTCTGTTTTCTTCAAAGTCTTTGAAATAAAGCAAAATTAGCATTTTATCAGCTCTTTGTTCACAAGTGGATTCTTACAGAAAAATATAATCACCACCTGAGATGGTTGACAGCTCAGTCATATTCGTATTAACACAAATGAAGGAGAAGCCCTAATTTTCCAGGAAGGCAGAGTGGCAAAATTTCAGGCACTGTCAGTCAGTGGGATCTGGGCCTTTAAGTTCAACAAATACTCTCTTGATCTACAGAAGCACAGAATAGTGAGTTTGAAAGGGACCTCTTGAGATTGTGTAGTACAACCCTCTTGTTCAAGCAGGGTCAGCTACCATTGAAAACAAGCAGATTGCTTCCTCCTTTGTCCTCTTATAAGTTCTTTCCAACAGAAAAATAGCTTCTACAGCTGCTGGCCCACAAAACCTCTGCAGAGATCCAAGGTCACAGAACAAGTCAGTGTTTAATCACTAGGAGATCCTACTCCAGTGATTATGAACCACAAATAGATGATCTAAGTGTCCAACTGTCCAGAGACAGGATATTCCTGGGACCACATTCTACCCTACCTACCCTACAGTGGCATATTAGCAATCCTGATGAACCTATGTGATAGGCTGCTTTCAGACAGTCCTGTAATTAATAGTCTTTATAATGTAATTCTAAAATGCGCCACAGGTAAAGACGCAGTACAGCTCTGTGATATTCTTTTCTGTAAAGAGAAGGTTTCAGAACTGCACAGAACTCCAAGGAGGAGGGGAAACAGTCAGGCATCCTCTTACACTTTCCTTCTCTAATAGTAGAAGCCTGCCAGAAGGACACAGAAGAAATCTGGATATGACAAAGTCAGAATTTAAGTCAGTGTTTGAATTTAGTAAATGGTGTTTTTCAGTAATGGCTCAGGCTAGGACCCTGTGAACAAGTGGGGCAGCACAGATAGTAGTTGTACAGTGTGAGTGCTAATGCAAGGAGGTAAATGGAGGACAGATACGCTCCAACAACTTTCAGTCCTCATCCCTGCTTGGAACCAGAACCTGGGCCTATCCAGCCTGAGGGCTCTGCATCCACCTTCACATCTGATAGTAAAGACTATCTAGCATGAGGAGATACAGGGCAAGCTTGTGGTTGAGGTACTCAAGGCTATTTGCATGTTGTGATCTTGGACTTCTCTCTCATCAGGACTACCACAGCTCCCAATAGCAATAGAAGCACAGCAGTTAGACCTATGACCAAGTATTTCCTTCTTTGTTCATGACACTTCTCAGTTCCAATTCCAGGAAAATACAAACTTTGATTTTTTGCATCTTAAGTACTTTCATAATGGACTCTCATAGCTATTCTTTTAAAACCAGAACAAATCACTTCCCTTGATGCATTTAAGAACAGCAAATACCTTCAATCCCCAAAACCTCAATTGCCAACAGTATTCGCAAGAGACTTCAGTGTATTAAGCACAGAACGAAGCAACAAACCATGATACTTTTACAGTATGAAAATGTACCTCAAGGCATTCTGGGTGATTGGCAGCAAACAGTTTCCATTCTTCCAGAGAATAATGCTTGTGAATTGCAGTGAACATTGCATGCTAGTGAAAATAAGAAAACCGATATTAATGCCCAAGTTACTCCAAGTCTTGTTACTCCTCAGCTGTGGAGTAACAAGATACTAGAAATTCCCATTTTAAGCATAGGCTTGTCCTGTTTGAAAGAAAACAATAACAGTAATTAACAAACCAGGCAATTCCAAAGGGCTTGTCAAAGGAAAATGAGTACACTTAGCCAACTTCTCAAGATCAGGTTTCTGATGTGTTTCATGAAGTTATGGTCAATATTCTGAATGTGCTTAAGTACTGCAAGAATTTAAGGTGTGCCTTGAGGCCAGAGGCAAATTAACCAGTGAGTCCTGACTGCTGCAGTTTATCTAGTAACCTACACTCTCAAAACTGTTGTCAGGTAATGATTTTTTCTGGAAGGGAGCACAATAAAGACCTCACAAACTGAGCTCTAGAAGCTTCATCTGAAGCTGAGCTATATCGAAGATGGAAGCCTCCCAGTAAGTGTCTCCATCTTATATGTGTATTGCTGTAAAAGCACAGCTGCTTTGCAATGAAACCACACCCTCTTGTTCTGAATTTTTTAATTCAGAACAATTTGATTTTTTAATTGGTGTTCTCCACCAAACTTAACTAAAAATTAGAAAAGGCTGCTTACTGTCACCCAATTGCTTCCCAATTGTTGAAAGAAACGAGAATTGAGACTTACTTTTGCCATAACCACAGCCATTTCAAATGTCCCCACAGTGTCCATGTTTGCCACTATTATGGGAATTCCTGTGTATGTCTGCTTGGAGTTGCGGAAGGTGAAGGTGCGCGTGAGGTCAACCTGCAATGAATAGGGACACATTCCTTTAAGTAATGGATTGCAATCTAACAAGAGTTTTGCCACTGACTTCAGATACAGCAGGTTTGCACACTGCTTCTTAATCTTCCTCTTAATTAATTTTGTTACAACTTCTGCCTTCCAAATAAGAAAGAAAATCTGTAAGTAAAATAACATTATCTGTGTTGCAGTGTCCCTGCTGAAGAAATAGAGAATTAATTTTTTTTTTTTTTTAAAGTAATAGGTCAGAAGGGGTTGGAGAGGTAAGAAGGGACAATGAGGACTGTAGATTATTTTATACAGAAGTAACATCAGTTGGCTGCCTGAGAAATCCAAGCTGCGATCCTAACTCCGTGGAATTGGAACTCAACTCAGCCTGCAGAGCACAGAGGGCTTTGTCCCAGTCTTTAACTGTAAATGACAATATAATAAAGCAAGCTCTTAGCACACTTGCCAAATATGAACAATCATACTGTAGCTTATTAAACCACAAGCCTGCTAGTTTCTAAGTTCATTTCTTACTACGCATCAGCCTTCACCTTCAAAGTTATTTCTCCTCCAGTGATCCTCCTCAAATGATCATGGTAGTGACAGGCATTTTGTTCCTTACATTTGCAGGAGGTAGTATCATATTTAGATTGATTCCCATTGGTCTACTTAGCATCTTGCAAAAGAGAAAAAGAAAGAAAACTCTAAGAAATGCACAACCCTTGAGGTATTAGGTTAGTCTGTTTAGCAACAATGAAAATTAAGGATCTTTCATAGCTTTCATTCCTTCTTACTTCAGCTTTAATCCAGGAACATTCAGAGACCTGAAATTAACTGAAACCCATCAACAGAAAGGAGGCCATATAAGAACTACAGGACTTCAATTATTTATTTGTAACAGATTTTGAGCACTGTGGCAGTACCAATTGATTATTATGAAGGAGGGTTTATTACTTATTTGTATAACAGAAAGAATCTGGCACCTCAATGATGTATTGTAAAAGAGCTTCTTATTTTGTGTAAGTTCATAATGGAAGGGTCACTTAGGTGAACAAGCTAAGATACATCTTTAATGGAGAATTGCCTCTCTTCCCATTTATTATCAGACAGGCCCAATTCTCCACCCATCACCAATGATGTAGCACTCTTATGGGAATTTCTGCTGCAGCCAACATGTAAGAAGTGATCCTCACCTCCACTTACTATAGCTTCTCCTGTGTGACTTTCAGCCAGATGCACTTCATGCAATTATGCACACAACTGGTAATTTCGTAACAGCAGGCATTTCTGAGGGATAATTGTGAGCCTTTCCCTAATGAGGCTTTTGTTTTATAAGAACAGGAGAAATGGCACACTGGGTTGGAGATGTTTATGCAATACTCTAGTTCTCCAACAGCCAGTACCATATGTCTGGGAAGGGAACATTAGAATGACGCAAGTCTGGAAAGACTCTTTCCCTAGCCTACCTTCCCAGGTCAGAAGAAGTTTGCTTAGAGACCTTAAAAGACAGAGGTCTCCTTCAATCCATTGTGCTGAACAGCTATTCACAAAGAATCTGCCTTGCCATTTTTTTAATCCTTCACATTGTTAGCCTCTCCAATATCCCACAGCAATAAATTTCACAGATGAATTATACACTGCATAAACGATGAACTTTGCCTGACAATAATATTCAGGGCTCCCTGCTTCTTGTTTTGTGAGAGATAATCAACACCCACTTAACAGTTTCACCTTTTCCATTCCAGTCCTCACTTCAGAGACTTCTAGCACATCCACCACAGCTGGTGCTTCTCCATACTAAAGAGTCCTACTATGTTTAGTTTTTCCCTCATGTGGAAACCAGTAAATACTGCTGATCACCCTGGCTGCCATTCACTCTACCTAATTTAGAATATTATGCTGTTCTTGTGAAGCGGTCACCAGAACTGCGTACTCAAGGTGAACACAGCAAGGCTTCACAAAGCTGACTAGTTTTCCTTAGTTCTTCTAGTAAGATTTTGGATCATCTCTTTGTCTCTTTCCCGAGTGGTAACAGCTAATCTATAGCTTATTGCTCTATTCATTATGAGAAAATAACTTTTGACCCTAGGATTGCTCATCATCACTCAACAACTGTAAAAGTTTATTTATTTAGAAAGAAAATCATAAGCCTAGGCATGTGGCATATGAAAGTACTATGACATTGGCTGTTCTGTTAACGTTCTCTGGACTTACTGAATTCACAAATTAATGACAAGACTTCCTACAGAACACTTGTCTGGTGAACTAAAAATTGACACCCTGGAGAGGCAAGTCCAGCAAAGGCAAAAACAGCAGGCTACTGAGACCCTACAGACAGATAATGCTGCTCCAACTCCAATCATTGCTTGAACCAATTTTGAACGCAAGCTTCAAATTTTCTGGTATCTTTTCAAAAAGAGAAGGCAATCATGGGAAATGAAGACAGCATAAGGAATCAAAATCAAGTACCAACACAGCAGACCTGTAAGAGCTGCAAACACCACAAACTGCCTCTCTAAGAAGTTGAGTTAATCCTAGTTACTGCATAAAAAGCTATCCTTGCACAAAATGAGACATTCACACCACAGAAGCAGACACTTGCTGATATAAGCTTCAATGCTGCAGCTTGCTGGGTAAGAGGCACTGTAGTATGCTGCCTCTGTTCCTCTGCCAGAACTACTTATTTATATTCTTGTTTTGAAGCAGACTGAGGCTGTCCATTTCAGATCTGGCTCTCACAAACACTGTTTATTCCTGTTGCTACAGCCTCAGTGATGGTGTCCAATTTCTTAACCTTCATCGGTTTTCACTGCCCTCTCCCCTCACGAAATGCACTTTTTCTCATGTGAAATGTTTTTAACAGTTCATCATAGCCACCCGCTACAACCCTGCCGTATCAGCTCATGTTCCTCCTATCACTTTTCCTTCCCAGCAGCCCTTCTTTCCACAGCGTGCACACAGCTAAATATACACAACCCTGCACTTGAAGGAGCCATGTGTCATTTGGTGGAGCACAGCTCCACTTGTTTGCCAGGCCACCACAGTGAATTTTTAAAAGGGACCACAGTTCCGCAAGCAAATGGCTGACAAGGTCCTACAGGCCTTACAAGCAGTCATTTCACACAATCGTAGAATCAGTTCAGCTGTAAAAGACCTTTAAGATTATTGAGTTCAATCATTATCTAGTTACCAAGTCTGGTGCTAAACCATGTTCCTCAGCATCAATCTATGAGTCCTTTAAACACCTTCAGAGATTCAACCACCTCCCTGGGGAGTCTATTCCAGTGTTTGATAACTCTTTCGGTGAAGAAGTTTTTTCTAGTATTCTGTCTAAACCTCCTCTGATGCAACCTAAGGCCATTACCTCTCAATCTTGTTACTAGGGACACCAATCCCCACACCTCACTACAACCTCCTTTCAGGGAGTTGTAGAGAACACGGTGGTCCTCCTTGAGCCTCCTTTCCTCCAGATTAAACCTCCCAGTTCCCTCAGCCACTCCTCAAACCTGTTCTCCAGGCCCTTCACCAGTCTCACTGGCCTCCTCCAGATCTACTCCAGCACCTCGGTGTCTTTCTTGTAGTGAGGGCCCCAGAATTGAACACAGTATTCAAGGTGGGGCCTCATCAGCACCAAGTACAGGGGGGGAATAACGAGGAGTTACTCAACTACGACAGTTTTTTGTAAATTACTAGCCCTTTCCACTGAGAGGGCCTCTGCAACCTTACACCTTCAAAACGGCAAAAATATTTTGCCTAGTTGTTGCCCTCAAAATCCACTCTGCTTCCCTTTCCAGTCTTGCCTTTCTACCTCACTTGTCTTGGTCTCCTCCTCTTACAACTCTGCTTTCCCTGGAGAAAAATTTAATCCGCTTTCCATCCCCCAACATAAGGTAATTCCTTCATTACTCAATTTAAATCCTTTGTTAACCTTGAGGTTACGTTAGGTAAATGAGAAGGCACCTTCAATACTGAGGCAGCCATTTATTTTTTTTTTTTGTAGCGGCAACCCTCACGGGATTTCGCGGAGTCTTTCCCGATCCCTGCTGAGGAATAAGTACAGCAACATCCTGGCTAGCAGTGCTCCAGGGCCAACAGCGACGCAGAGCCTCAGGCAGGATTGCCCGAGGACTACGGCTGGGCTTTTACCGCTTAAGGTCCCGAAGCAACTGGAGGCAGGTCCTGGGGGGTTACCGTGAGTGAAGCTGCCATGAATCCGACCGCCCCAGCTGGGATCCCAGCCCGGGGCATTCTGTGCCGTGGGAAGCACTACACAGCATCTTCCGTACTTGTTTTTTAGTGCTATTATTTTTTAAAACGAGAATGTCAGTCTGTAGAAGCACTGCCCACAGTGCCCGAAGCTGAGGTAAAAGATGCCAGCCGGCCCGCACCCACCGGGCTTCTATCGAACCAAGCCGCGGACCGCATAACCAGGCACCCCGTCCTCACACACACCCCCCCC